>CM046425.1:13977590-14258790 GCA_025506505.1 Flaveria sonorensis | reverse complement strand
CTCTCTTCCCTTAGAAGAACTTAATGAACTGGTGGACACTAAAGTGTCAAATAGATGAAGGAAGCTGAGGCTGCAGAGTTGCTCCTTAAAATGAAAAAAGAAAAAAAAGAGACTTACAAAGCTCCTACCCTCTCTCAAGTTCAAGAAAGCCTGAGAGAGGGTGTGGTAGCTGAACAAGAAGCTTAGGTAGGGAACAAGATAGACAAAACATGATAACCTACCTGAATGCCATAGGTCTCTATCAGGCAACAGATCTCTTCTCTTGTCATATGAATACATTGAGTTTGAGTACCTCAAGCAGCTTGAGCAGGAAGTATTCTAAAACAAAAAACTGCTAAGAAGAAGATGAGGAAAGAGGCTGTGAAGTCAAGAGCCATTATTCGAGCTAATCAGAAGAAGTCTGCTTACAAACTGAAGATGGTGAGCTTCTTGAAGTTGTATGGGTTCTCACGAAGGAGACTTGTCCAATGTCTCTATCCATTAATATGAGCATATTAGAGTGATCAAGCAGAGAATCAAGAAGGGTAAGCCAAGAAGAAGATCAAGAAGGGTAAGCTGGTAGACTTGCATTATCTACCAAGTCGGGCTGCACCTGAAGATGAGGTGAAGGTTGAACCCCAAGAGACAACACAACCTGGACTCATGCTGTATCTCAGCCAGCTTCATCTTCTGATCCACAACAGGGTTCCAGATCCTCTCCTTCTGAACCTGTGAAGGAACCCGACCCAACTGAAAGGGACCAATAAGAAAAGAAGTCTAAGGAATCCACCTCTGCATCTCAAGATGGGCAGGACATCCTTCTCAGGGTCCTGATCCTTCTCCTTCTGAACCTGTGAAGGAAACCGACCCAACTGAGAGAGGACCAATAAGAAAAGAAGTCCAAGGAATCCACCTCTGCATCTCAAGATGGGTCAGAACATCCTGTGGGTGATAAAGAAGAGGGTGTTCATCCAACTCCAATCCAAGTAGAGCCTCTCTACTGAAAGACCCATCTGTCTTAGGCCTTTTCTACTAACCCAGACAGATAGAATGTCACTAGAGATCAAGGGGGTCAAGATGTGTGCTTCTGGTAAAACATAATTGACCTTCCTCTACCATCTGTTATACATGAGAAGATACTTTGAGACTCTTCCAAATCCTGACCTGATGAAGGGAAGGGTCTTGATTCTGATGAGGACAATTAAAAGATAAGATCAAGACTCAGTTATTCTTTAGTTTTGGTAGCATCACCTAGGGGAGTTTGTAAGAGTTATACTTAGAGCTGATGCAACCAAAAAAGCTCTCAAGATCCACATTGAAGTACAGAGAAAGTTACTTCAGAAGATTTGATACAACTCAATGAAATTCACTAAGTATCAAATCTTTGTATAAAATCTTCTAAAGCCAAAAGACCATTTCTTTCGAATCAAGATGAAGTCTACCGAAGCTTCAAGACAAAGTCTTCCGAAGCCAGACACTAATTTTCTTCAGAAGATAAGAAAAACATGCTTTCTCTGACTCACTTTTGACAAAGCTAAACCATTTTTCGCTATCATCTCTTAAGACTCACCAACTTATACAAGTTGGTAAAATGTTCATACTTTTGTCAACTGTAGAAATAAGGTCTTAGAGTATGTAACTTTCTACTTTTGTACTTTTATCATTTTTGTATTAGATAAGGATGTGAGCTATGGCTTGTCATAGTCACTGGTTAAAAGGCAATCTACCTTTTGACTTTACATTGATCTTGTTGTCTAGATTAGTGTTTCTAGCTGGCCTTTAAAGTATGGCCGGCTGTATCACGTAGTATAAAGTATCTCAAGTACCAGTCCTTAGACTAAGTAATATTTGTAAAATACTTGAGAGCAATATACATCATTTTGAAAACCATTTTATTGTGTTCTGCTTGTGTTCTTTACTGGTTTCATTTTTCAATTAGCCGGTTTCCTATTTGATTTGTTAAGTGTTCTAAGTCTCTCCAAACTTGTGAAACTATTGCTTTGACTCCTTTCAACGGTCCTGCAACTTTCAATTTTTAATGACGAACATGAAAAAAGCTTCATTCAGTTCGATTCGGTTCTTTATATCCCTAGAGCAAGGTATCATGGGTATGTTATAATAAATCACAATTAAATCAACTACCGTAGTCTCATGAGCATGTAACTATACCTGTATGCTTGTGATTTTATTATTACTTTTTTTATATACACATATAAACAAAAAACCCTATAAATAGATGACCAATAACATAGAATACCTGTGTGGTGTTATTATTTTTATATTTAAAATATATTTTTACATGTTTTTTTTCTAAGATAGGAATTGTATATTTTTCAAACTAAAATATCATTATATATTTCCTCTTTATTACTCATATATGTTACATATTGTTAATATCATTAGAGGTAAACTTTTTAAATGAATATCTTATCTGTATTTTTGCTAAAGATTTTACATGTTGATTTTTTGGTATTGTAATGTGTTTCTAATTTTATCAATTGTTTTTTTAATTTAGATATGGAATTTTGATCATCGATGATTGCTGTTTTGAAATGATATCTTAAACTTTTGTGTTTTAAGATGTAGCATGATATAAAAATTAAAATAGTTTATATAAAAGTGTAATAACGAATCATGTTAATTGAACAAAAGATCATATATAGTAATTGTTGAAGTGATTTTTCGCTCTTACCAATGCAGTATACACAAAAACGATCATGCAAAATTGTTCCAAGTGGATTTTACCTCATAGAAATGTGGTATAGACCAAAAATCAAATATATTAAATACCTAGAATTTATATTAATTAAGATTCTTTTAATAAGTCAAAGATGATAGTGCAACAAAGAATCTATCATTAGATAATGTTGAGAAGATGATGTATATTTTAAATACTTCAAATTCGTTAATCCAAGTTTGGCAACCCTAAAATTGCCTATTATAATATTTTAGATTAAGCAAAGATGATAAGGGCAAACAAATAATCAATTGTTATATCAGGTTGAGAGGATAAACAACAGGACATGATTAAAAACCCTATATCCCAGATTGATAACCCTAAAATTGACGATTATAATTGGTTTTATTACGCAAATATGATAATGGATACAAATAATCAATCGTTACATCATGTTATGATAACGAACAACATTACGTGCTTTAAAACCCTAAATCCCAGTCGATAACCATAAAATTAGGGATTATAAGGAAAAGATGATAGCGGACACAAATAATCTGTTGGTACATCAGTTATGAGAATCAACAACCGTACATGCTTCAAAAACCTAAATCCTAGCTCGATAACCTTAAAATTGGGATTATAATCAGTACTAGCAGGCAAAGATGATATTGGATACAAATAATCAACTGTTACATCATGTTTTGAGAATAAACCAACAGCCATGCTTATGATACTTAACATATGGAAAGGAAAACTTAAAGTGTCAACTACAATTGGTTCTATGAAGAGAACATGATTGTGAAAACAAAGAATGAGGGTGCATGATGTTGTGAGGATGAAATCTTACCTGTAATTTGCGATTGGAACGCACCGTAGTCACAAGACTAGAAATTTAGAGAGAAAGAGCAGAGTGTCAATAGTTTGAAGATTATAGTTGAGAATGAAGGTGGCAAAGCTTTCATAAATAGTTCGGGTCAGATCGAGAAAGGAACCGTGTGTATGACACAAAGGGATGGGCAGGAAAATAATAAGAAGAGCTCTCATGTGATGCCATATAGACAAAGTGAGCTAATATATTGTCAAGTATCTTAATTGTTGTCTTTTGTTTTATATATGGTATAGATAAATATTGATAAGGATGATAAACTATCAGAAAATGAGAAATCCGCATTCTTTTAAATAACAACAATGTGGATGTGGGGGTTCAAGAGTAACTCGGATACATGATTACTGTGAACGGGTTTAGTGATTTGACATTGAAAATATGACTTTATTTATGAAGGTTCGACGTCTACTTGCTATGATCTATGTAATTTGATAATGGACACGTAAGTCTATCATTTGAGACCCTCTTTAAGGGATGTGAAAGAACGAAGCATTTATTTTAACTTTAAATGAAGGCGATGGTTCTAAAGAGTAATGATCCAAATGTTCGGAATAAATATGGAGGCCCGGTAAAAGATGGTCAATGCAACAGTTTCATAAGGATGGAAAGATATGCAACACTTAGCAGATCAACTAGGGAACCGGTTAGATGATACAAGGAACACAAGTAAAGAACAAGAACAGAACACTCAAGTATGGTTTTCAAGAATGATGTATATTGCTCTTAAGTTCTTACAAGTGTTACAAAGCATACATTAAGATACAATTACTTGAGACACTTTATACTACATCCTACAGCACGGCTATACTTAAAAGCTAGCTGGAAACACTAATCTAGACAACAAGATCAATTAAAGTCAAAGGAAGATTGTCTTTGACTAGTGACTATGACATGTCATAGCTCATATCCTAATGTATTACTAAAAGGATAAAAGGTACAAAAGTAGAAACTTACAGACCAATGACCATAATCTATAGTTGACAAAAGCATGGACCTTTTCATCAACTCATATAAGTTTGGGTGAGTCTTCAGAGTAGCACAAAAAGTTGTTCAGCTTTTGTCAAAAGATGATCAGAGAACGCATGCCTCTCTGTCTTCGGAAGAAATCAGTCTTTGGCTTCGAAAGACATCATATTTGGCTTCGGAAGATTTTACACTTAGCTTATTTTCTTTGATTGGTGTAAAATATCCGAAGTGATTTTACTCTGTACTTCATGCATGCATGCTGAGAGCTCTTTGATGCTTTGTTACATCAACCTTTAAGTATAAACCTTACAACTCCCCCTAGGTTGATGCTACCAAACAGAAAAGATTACTCATCTATTGACAGTCCTCATCAGGATCAAGACCATCCTTTCTTCATCATTTGGTCAGGATCCCTCAGACTCTCGTAGTATCTCCTCATATCATAGAGATCATGCAAAGGAATCAAGTATGTCGTGAAAGAAGTAGACATCTTGACCTCCTTGATCTCTAATGACTTCCCATCTGTCCGGATTAGCATAAAAGCTATAGGACTAGATGGGTCTCCCAGCAGCAAGAGGCTCTACATGAATGGGAGTTGGATGAGCAGCCTCTTCTTGATCACCCACAGGATGTTTTGACCTATCCTAAGGTGTAGAGGTGGATGCCTTGGACTTCTTTGTCTTCTTTCTCTTGTCCCTTCTGACGACCATCCTTTTCTTCCTCTTTCCAGATTTCAACTGAGAAGACTGGCCTTCAGCACCAGATTGTTCTTATGTGTCTTTCTCAGTTGGGTCCTCTTGCCTCACAAGTTCAGAAGGAGTAGGATCAGGACCCTGCGGTGGATCAGAAGATGAATTTGGCTGTGGTCTAGCACTAGTCCAGTTTTGTTGTCTCTTATGGTTCAACCTTGACCTCAACTTCAGGTACCACATGACTTGGTAGAGAATGCAAGTCAATGAGCTCACCCTTTTTAATCTTCTGCTTGATTATCCTAATGTGCTCATCCGTGGTGGATAGAGACATTGGACCAAGCCTTCGTCTGGAGAATCCATACAGCTTCAAGAAGCTCATCATCCTCTGCTTATCAGCAGACTTTTTGACTTTTTTTGGATGATGGCTCTTGACTTTGCAGCTTCTTCTCTCATCTTCCTCTTAGCAGCTTTTTGTTCTTCATTACTTGTTGCTCAAGCTGCTTGAGGTACTCAAACTCTATGTATTCATATGAAAAGGGACGAAGTGCAGATGCCTAATAGAGACCTGTGGCACTCAAGTAGTTAATCATATTTTGTCTGTCTGCTTCTTTGTCTCCTGAGGTTGTTGCTCAGTTGCCACAGCCTCTATCTTAGGGTTTTCTTTGAACTGGGGAGAGGGTAGGAGCATGCTTGTAGAGTCTTTTCTTCCTCCTTTCTTTGTTGATCTTGAGGAACAGTTTAGCATCCTCTGCCTCCTTCCTCTCCTTTGACAACTTTGACAACTCAATCCTAGTTCATTTAACTCTTCTAAGAGAAGAGAGATGAGTTCATTAATGTTGTAGTTTTTGGTCCCAAGTAGTTTAATCTAGCTACCCTTAACTCATCATCTTGATTGCTTGGCATATGGGCAACTCTGATTACAGCTTCCATGAAGCATGGGGACCCACTTGAACTCCCTCTCCTTAGCTTCCTCTTCCTTCTCTTTCCTCCTCCCAATCTCCCTCAGGAGTCAACTTCCTTTTACCTTTGTCACTCACAGGCCTTTATGACTTAGGTTGGAGAGAGCTTTTACCTTTATTACTTGGTTCTTCACTTGAGCTCTGGCCAAGAGAGGCTATGAAGCACTTTCACCAGTTGGTGCCTCACTGAAGGTAATGGGTGCTGAAGCAGTTCCTGTCATCTCAAGGTTCACAGGCTCAACTATGGGCCTTCAGCCAAGGTGTCCCCTTCGAAGCTAATCTTAGGGTCCACCTCAGTATCCAGTTGACCAATAGTCTTGCCTTCTAGCCTCTATCTATATAGTTTTATTCTTAGCTTGAACTATTTAATCACCCTAGTGAATATTATCAGCCCACCTTACACACTGCTTATTTTGACTTGGGTTGGCAAGTGGGAGGTCAACTAGATAAGTGCTCTCATAGAATCTCAAGTTGTAGAAGTTGAAGATCTCTTATTGCCCCTAAGACCTAGAGATTACCAGGGCTCTTCTTTGATCATCATACCTCCATCCCATAATTGGATTATCCGCTGGGTGAGATGGAGTTGGCATTGCCCTTGGTATGTCCTCCTCAAACAGACTTTGTATGAGAGAGTCCACATCAATGTGGACCTGAGAAGGTTGTTGAGTATGGACATCTGCAAGTGAGAGTAGTGAATCCTTCATGTCCATGCTCTAAGAGGAACTTTTAGGTTTTGTTATTGTAATTAAGACTTTCTCCCCCTTTTTGGTAGTATCACCCTCTTGCATAGGGGAGCTAGGAGTTAGGTCCATCACATCCACAGGTTCTTATTAGCCTGATTGAGTCCTTTGGATGGGTCTTTCAGCTAACTTTCCCTTGAGATTGGTGATCTCAAGTTGCTGGTCATTGACCCTTTTATGTAAGGTAGTCACCTGAGATTCCAGGTTACTGACCTTTAAGACTAATAGGTGCAGGTTTTAGTCAGTTGTTGTACCTTTAGTTTCAGACTCCCCTCATCTTCATTTGAGGAACCTCAACAGTGATCCTTGAAGTAATGGGAATGGTTTGCTCCACAGGGGAAGTAGGAGCTCTAGTGTCCACTTCCTCCTACATGGGTGATAATATGGGGGCCTGTACAACCTGAGAGCTTATGCAGGGGTTCATTTGGATTTTCTTTGGTAGGTGATGGTGATTTGTGGCTGTGTGGATGGTGTTGATGTGGATGATATGGGTTTAACATTAGCTTGTGTTGCTAAGTTGTCACCTTGAGCAATGCGCTCTAACTTTTTTGGGACTAGGGTTGTTTCTACCCCTGAGAAGCCAATGGTTGGCTTTCTTATTGTTTTAAATATGTCGGGCTTCATCCATCCCAATTTAAGAACATTACATGTTCCCTTAACTATGAGCCCGGTTCACAGTTAAGAATGTACTGGACATATCTAGGGAACATATAATATTCTAAGGAGTCCATGTTTGCAAGTAAGTTAGTATAAGCAAATTATGAGTACCTGAACTTGATCCCTTGTACCAATCCATGGACTATATTGGAAAGGTCTTCAGGAATCTGATCCCAACCTCCATGTTTGTTTGATAGACAGTGAATGACAACATGGAGGAGGTACTTCCATTAGGAGGAGATCTTCTTTTCTTGAAGGTTCTTATAGTGTTATCACCCTTATAGCCCATCTGCTAGAAGGACTGGTTCATAGCAGATTTTGGGAAGGACAATTCCCCTTCTTTATCATCCATCCTAAGATGAATACAGATGGTGGCTGGAGTGATGAATATTGTCCTGCCCTGCACTGTGGCAGGCAGTGCCTTCGCCCCATCTATAATGACCTCTTGGCAGGTCCTCCAAAACTCCAACAGCTGATCTTCATATAGTGGAGGATTTATAGAGAGGGAGGTGAAGTAGTTGGATAGAGTTAAGAAATGGCAAACGTCTGAGAAGCCAGGATCCTTCTCAGACACTAACAGAGCAACCTGATTATGTTGTCTATGTAGTTGCATAGAGAAATCAGGCTGGTTTCTTGGATCAGGATTAGCCATTTTGAGTAGCTTTGAGATGAAAGAAGGTAAGAATAAGGTCGGTTTGTGGGTGAATTTAGGGTTTGAATCTTACAAATGAAGGCGAATAGTGAAAGAGGGGGAACCGTTATAACGAATATATATGAAATGCCTAGAAATTCAGAGAGAAGAATAGAAAAGAAAGTAAGGGAGAAAAAGGGAATTATTTCAAAGCAAGGGATTAAAAGTGTGCAAGGGGAAAACCTGCCCATAATGGGTTCAAAAAGGTGATAAGGCCGCCCCATACCCCTCTCTCATGCACATTTTCTGCTAGAGTGAGAAGAAGAAGTTCTCATTCGAATTTAGAGAGAGAAAGTGGAAGAGATCTTCAAAAGGTAAGATTTTAAGATGTTTCATCTCGGTTTTAGTCGGGTTCCAGCTTCTAGACCGAGTTCCATGTGTTTAGTGCTCGTTTTCATGTGTTTTAGGTGCTAGAACTCCAAGTTGGCTCTTGGGTTTGAGGTTTTTACTCGAAAGCTATTTAAGGTGAGTTCTAGATGTCCTCTTTTACTCGTTTTCTACTTGTTTGGGGATGTTATGCGTACTAAAAAGAAGGTTTCTGAACCAAACTGTGATTTTCCATGAAAAGTGCGACTATTTATAAAGATGTAAGTTTTTAAAGGATTCCATGTTGTTGTATGGTTGTTTTGTGATGTTTTTAAGTGTGAAGTATAGATCTAAGCTAAGAATACGATTAAAATGATGTATTTGATTAGAAACTGCGTAAGTTGGATTGCAGGTGGAACATGTTGTCCGCTGTGGGCTTTGTATGTCCGCTTTGGACACTTAGAGAATTATGCATGTTATCCGTTGTGGCTTTGTATGTCCGCTTTGGACACTTAGAGAATTATGCATGCCGTCCACTATGGATACTAAGTGTCTTGTGTGGACACTTGTGATCTAGACCGTCCGCTGTGGACATTGTTTGTCCGATGTGGACACTTTAGGAATTCATGCACGTCCGTTGTAGACACTTAGGCATATAGACTGTCCGCTGTGGGCTTGCATGTCCACTGTGGGCTTTGCATGTCCATTGTGGACACTTGGAGAGATTTTTTTGTTGTCCGCTGTGGACTTTGCATGTCCGCTGTGGACACTTAGAGATTATATGTTGTCCGCTATGGACTTGGCTGTCCGCTATGGACACTTAGAATATTTATGTCATCTGCTATGAACCGTAGTCATGCGCTGTGGAGACTTATTCATGCACTATGGAGACTTATTCATGCGCTGTGGAGACTTAGTCATGCGCTGTGGAGACATATTCATGCGCTGTGGAAACTTAGTCATGCGATGTGGATCTTAGTCATGCGCTATGGACTTTAGCTGTCTGCTTTGAGCCTTGGCTGTCCGCTGTGGACACTTAGGGTATTTGAGCCGTCCGCTGTATACTTATTAATGCGCTGTGAATACTTAGGTTATTTCTAAAATTTTAGGAATAGAATTTAAGTGCTAAGTACTGATATTTTATGATGGCCTATGCTGTTTATATTATGTATGCTTGTGGGTTGTTGTTATGATGATGATGTTCCATGTTATGTATTATGAGTGACTTTACGTGGTGTGATATGTGCTTATGTACGTAAAGTATTATTGTAATTAAAGTGAAAGATAAAGATAAGGAAAAGTGGAATGTAATGAATGAATAAAAGTCGTGCAAGCATATTAAAAGGGTTCACAACTCATATGGGTTGTCAACTCGACAGTGTGTCGTATGCACACAAAGGGGTCGGTCTTCGTGATTGATCGAAAAGTACGAAATAGAATCCTTGTCGCTTGACCCCAAGAATATAGTCACTTCGTGCACAAATGATGGGGCATAGCATATGGCAGGATCTAGATAAAAGTGAAAGATAATAATGAAAGAAGTACGAAACGAACAATTATAAACGATGACATATGTTTATTATCAAGATATACGTATGATGTGTGACCACGTACAAAAGTAAAGAAAATGCTTTATAAAAAGTAAAGAATTTTTTATAATACTAGAACTCACTCAACGTCGTTGAATTTTGTATGCATAATAGTTGGCAGGTAATTGTTGATGTTGAGGAGGCGCAGGCATGGATGCATAAGCTACTGGGGATGATTTGAGTCTGGCATCCATATTTTAAGAGAATGTTATTATATTAATACATTTTTGGGATGTAAATGAAATGATATGATGATTTGACATGTTTTTAATTATTAATGAAAAGTTAAATTATCGCTTCAAAATGATGAGTTTTATATGTTTTATGCGATATTGACCAACTGTAAGTGTCCCAGAACAGGGCCTTACAAGTTAGTATCAGAGCCAAAGTTTAAATTGGATAAATTATTTTCAAAACCTAAACTTAAACTGAGAATGGGACAAGAAAGGGAAAGCGATGCCAGTCCTAGTAGCTACATGCCTGCAGGTAAATGTTTTATTTAAACGTTTTACGTAAATTAATGGAAAATGAATTATGTGTGTGTGCTATATTTGTAGATTTGGATACTGATGTAGTCAGGATAGGAAATCCTTGGAGAATGAAGAGTAAGTAAGTGGCTAATCACAACTGGCCAATGTATTAGAGACTTACTATACTTGACATAATCTAAGCTATTACCTTGAATGACCGTGTTGGTGTTTGAATCTTATAGTGCTTAGAGATGGCTGGTCATAAATCTGGGAAGGCAACCTTAGTTGGAGGTCGTGGTGAACGTGGTGCTTGGCCGCATGTCATGAGGAACAAGGCTAAGACTGCCGAAACGGCACCAGAAAGCCCGAGCTTTATCACCATGAAGGCGGGGATCAGGGCGCTGATCTGAAGGCCTTAGTAAAGGAGGCTATAGTTAAGGGGTCCATCAAGTCTTGCACATAATTTTTCCATCGGTGGTGACTAGGTTCCTTAGGGCCGTAAGGAAGATAAGAGGAGAGGGGGGAACTGGAGTGTAAATGGTTTGGTAGTGGCAGTTTCCTTCCCAAGGGCAAAAAGGCGAAGGTAGAGGGTCGCAAGGTGGCTG
Organism: Flaveria sonorensis; assembly: GCA_025506505.1. Classification (NCBI taxonomy): domain Eukaryota; kingdom Viridiplantae; phylum Streptophyta; class Magnoliopsida; order Asterales; family Asteraceae; genus Flaveria; species Flaveria sonorensis. Next base: position 14,247,570 of record CM046425.1, on the reverse strand, counting down.
CAACCGAGTTAGGAGTGAAGGTGTGCGAGAAGTGCGGGAAGGGGCATGCAGGAGAATGTAGGTGGGATCGAATCTCTGCTTTAAGTGTGGGAGGGAGGGCCACATGGCAAGGGTTGTCATGTGGTGAAATGTTACAACTGTGACACTAAGGGGCATATGAGCAAGGTCTGCAAGAAGCCGAGGGCTGAGAACTCCTAGGCAAGGAAGAGGATCGAGAAGAAGAAGGAAGGGCAGAGGGCTGAACAGGGCATTCACTATGACCCGGGAGGAGGCTAGGGTGGACCCCGATGCGATGTCAGGTACATTTCTAATAACCAAACTCGTGCCTCTGTGCTTTTTCATTCCGGTGATAGTAGGGGTTTTATTTCTGCTGCCTTCTGTGATAAGTTGCCCGCTAGGAGTAGGAATATTGATGAGCCCTTCGATGTAGAAACTGCCATTGGTAAGTCGATCAGGATTTCTGATATGGTAGAAGACTGTGACATAGAGTTGAAAGGCCATAGGTTCTCTGCTAGGTTGTTCGTGATGCCCTTAGGCAGATTGATGTAGTCCTAGGGATGGATTGGCTAGCAGCCTATGAGGCAAACATCATGTGTCGCAAGAAGATGATTCGATTGACAGTGCCTGATGGGAGTTCGGCGAAGATATACGGCGACAGAGTTAGTACGGTCCTGAAAGTAATTTCAATGGTTGTGACAGAAAAGTGTATGAGGTGTGGATGTGGTGCCTATCTAGCCTATGTGAAGGACGTGGATGCGACAGTACCAGGAATGTCGGATGTACCAGTCGTGTGTGGTCTCCCAGACGTATTCCTGAAAGATTTATCAGGTGTGCCACCTCACCGCTAGATTAAGTTCCAAATTGATCTGATACCTGGTGCCCAACCTATTGCAAAGGCGTCGTGTCGTCTCGCTCCCTCCAAGATGAAGGAATGATGACTCAGCTGCAAGAGTAGCTGGATAATTCGACCGAGTATCTCTCCATGGGGTGCTCCAGTCTTATTTGTAAAGAAGAAGGATGGTAGTATGAGGATGTGTATCGACTACCATGAGCTGAACAAGTTGATTGTGAAGAACCGATATCCGTTACAGAGGATCGATGACTTGTTCGATCAGCACCACTATGCTAGGTGTTCTCGGGGATAGATCTCCAATCTGGTTACCACCAACTGAAGGAGAAGGAGCAGATATTCCAAAAATAGCTTTTCATACGCGTTATGGACACTATGATTTTCTCGTTATGTCTTTTGGTTTAACAAACGCACCGGCTGCTTTTATAGATCTGATGAATCGGGTGTGTCGACCAATGCTAAATAAATAAGTGATTGTATTTATCGATGACATCCTGATTTATTCGAAGAGCGAATAAGAGCATGCTAGTCACATCCGCGAGGTGTTGGAGACGCTTAGAAGAGAGAAGTTGTACGCCAAGTTCTTCAAGTGTGCGTTCTAGTTACGCGAGATTCAGTTTTGGGTCATGTGGTTAATCCTGAAGGGATTAATGTAGACCTGATGAAGGTTGACGTAGTGATGCAATGGAAGTCCCCAAAGTCGCCATCTGAGATTCGTAGTTTCTTGGGTTTGGTGGGTTACTACAGGAGATTTATCCAAAACTTCTCTAAATTGGCGGTTGTGGTCTTTGCATTGAAGAGTTGGAGGCCACTTGGGAGTCAGAGGAAGAAATGAGATGGCACTACCCAGATCTCTTTAAGGAGTGACAGGTTTTGGGGATGAAACCTATATAAGCGGGTGGACTTGTAACGCCCGGAAAATTCAGAAAGAAGAAAAGAAAAGAAAGTAAATGAGAAAAGGGAATTATTTCAAAGCAAGGGGTAAAAGTGTGCAAGGGCAAACCTGCCCATAATGGGTTCAAAAAGGTGATAAGGCCGCCCATACCCCCTCTCTCATGCACATTTTCGGCAAGACTGAGAAGAAGAAGCTCTCATCCAAATTTAGAGAGAGAAAGTGGAAGAGATCTTCAAAAGGTAAAATTTTAAGGTGTTTCTTCTCGGTTTCAGTCGGGTTCCAGCTTCTAGACCGAGTTCCATGTGTTTAGTGCTCGTTTTGTGTGTTTTAGGTGCTAGAACTCCAAGTTGGCTCTCGGGTTTGAGGTGTTTTACTCGAAAGCTGTTAAGGTGAGTTCTAGATCTCCTCTTTTACTCGTTTTCTACTTGTTTAGGGCTGTTATGCATACTGAAAAGAAGGTTTCCGAACCAACCTGTGATTTTCCATGAAAAGTATGACTGTTTATGAAGATGTAAGTTTTTAAAGGATTTCCATGTTGTTGTATGGTTGTTTGTGATGTTTTAAGTGTGAACTGATAGATCTAAGCAAGAAAACGATTAAAATGATGTATGGGTTAGAAACTGCGTAAGTTGGATTGCAGGTGGAACATGTTTTTCGCTGTGGGCTTTGTATGTCCTCTTTGGACACTTAGAGAATTATGCATGCTGTCCGTTGTGAGCTTTGTATGTTTGCTTTGGACACTTAGAGAATTATGCATGCCGTCTGTTGTGGATACTAAGTGTCCGGTGTGGACACTTGTGATCTAGACCGTCCGTTGTGGACATTGTTTGTCCGTTGTGGACTCTTTAGGAATTCATGCACGTCCGCTGTAGACACTTAGGCATATAGACTCTCTGCTGTGGGCTTGCATGTCCGTTGTGGGCTTGCATGTCCGTTGTGGACACTTGGAGAGATTTTATGCTGTCCGCTGTGGACTTTGCATGTCTGCTATGGACACTTAGTGATTATATTTTATCAGCAGTGGACTTGGCTGTCCGCTGTGGACACTTAGAATATTTATGTCATACGCTATGAACCGTAGTCATGCGCTGTGGAGACTTATTTATGCGCTGTGGAGACTTAGTCATGCGCTGTGGATCTTAGTCATGCGCTGTGTACTTTAACTGTCCTTTGTGGGCCTTGGTTGTCCGCTGTGGACACTTAGGGTATTTGAGCCGTCCGCTGTATACCTGTTCATGCGCTGTGAATACTTAGGAATACTTAGGTTATTTCTGAAATTTTGGGAATACAATTTAAGTGCTAAGTACTGATATTTTATGATGGCCTATCCTTGTTTATGTTATGTATACTTGTGGGCTGTTGTTATGATGATGATGTTCCATGTTATGTAATATGATGTGACTTTACGTGATGTGATATGTGCTTATGTACGTAAAGTTATAGTAATGAAAGTAAAAGATAAAGATAATGAAAAGTGGAACGTAATGAATGAATGAAAGTCTTGCAAGCATATTAAAAGGGGTTCACAACTCATTATGGGTTGTCAACTCGACAGTGTGTCGTATGCACACAAAGGGGTCAGTCTTCATGATTGATCGAAAATTACGAAACAGGATCCTTGTCGCTTGACCCCAAGACTATAGTCGCTTCGTGCACAAATGATGGGGCATAGCATATGGCAGGATCTAGATAAAAGTGAAAGATAATATTTAAAGAAAGTACGAAACGAACGATTATGAATGATGATAAATGTTTATTATCAAGATGTACGTATGATGTGAGACGACGTACGAAAGTAAAGGAAATGTTTTATCAAAAGTAAAGTATTTTATTATAAAAACTAGAACTCACTCGGCGTCGCTGACTTTTGTATGCATAATAGTTGGCAGGTAGTTGTTGATGCTAAGTAGGTGCAGGCATGGATGCATAAGCTACTGGGGATGATTCGAGTCTGGCATCAATATTTTATAAGAATGTTATTGTATTAATACATTTTTGGGATATAAATGAAATGATATGATGATTTGTCATGTTTTTAGTTATTAATGAAATGTTAAATTTCCGCTGCAAAATGATGAGTTTTTATATGTTTTATGCGATGATTGACCAACTGTAAGTGTCCCGGGAGCAGGCCTTACAAGTTGGTATCAGAGCCAAAGTTTAAGAGAATTGGGTAAATTAGTTTTAAAACCTAACTTAAACTGAGAATGGGACAAGAAAGGGAAAGGGATGCCAGTCCTAGTAGCTACATGCCTGCAGGAAATGTTTTATGTAAACGTTTTACGTAAATTAATGGAAAAAGGAATTATGTGCGTGTGCTATATGAATTATGTGCTCTTTGTAGATTTAGATACTGATGTAGTCAGGATACGAAATGCTTGGAGAATGAAGAGTAAAGTAAGTGGCTAATCACAACTAGTCACTGTAATTAGGGACTTACTATACTTGACATTACGTTCAATGATCGTGTTAGTGTTTGAATCTTATAGTTCTTAGAGATGGCTGGTAGTAAATCTAGGTAGGCAACCCGAGGTGGAGGTCATGGTGAACGTGGTGATGGGCCGTGTGCTAAGACTTCTGAAACGGCACTAGAAGAGCCCGAGCTTCATCACAATGAAGGCAGGATGAGGGCGCGTATCTGAAGGCCTTAGTAAAGGAGGCTATAGTGGAGGGGGTCCATCAAGTCTTGCACATGATTTTGCCGTCGGTGGTGACTGGGGTCCTTAGGGCCGTAAGGGAATATGAGAGGAGAGGGGGAACTGGAGTGGAAAACGTTTTGGTAGTGGCAGTTTCCCTCCCAAGGGCAAAAAGGCGAAGGAAGGGGGTCGCAAGGTGGCTGCAACCTAGTTAGGAGTGAAGGTGTGCGAGAAGTGTAGGAAGGGCATGCAAGAGAATGTAGGTGGGGATCGAATCTCTGCTTTAAGTGTGGGAGGGAGGGCCACATGGCAAGGGGTTGTCGTGTGGTGAACTGTTACAACTGTGGCGAGAAGGGGCATATGAGAAGGGTCTGCAAGAAGCCGAGGGCTAAGAACTCCGGGCAAGGAAGGGGATCGAGAAGGAGAAGGAAGGGCAGAGGGCTGAAGTCAGGGCATTCACTATGACCCGGGAGGAGGCTAGGGTGGACCCCGACCTGATGTCAGGTACATTTCTAGTAAACCAAACTCATGCCTCTGTGCTTTTTCATTCCGGTGCTAGTAGGAGTTTTATTTCTGCTGCCTTCTGTGATAAGTTGCCCACTAGAAGTAGGAAGATTGATAAGCCCTTTGATGTAGAAACTACCATTGGTAAGTCGAACGGGATTTCTGATATGGTAGAAGACTATGACATAGAGTTTAAAGGCCATAGGTTCTCTGCTAGGTTGTTCGTGATGCCCTTAGGAAGATTTTATATAGTCCTAGGGATGGATTAGCTAGCAGCCTATATGGCAAACATCATGTGTCGTAAGAAGATGATTGGATTGATTGCGCCCGATGGGAGTTCGGCGATGATTTACGGCGATAGAGTTAGTACGGTCCCGAAAGTAATTTCAATGGTTGTGGTAGAAAACTGTATGAGGTGTGGATGTGGTGCCTATCTGGCCTATGTGAAGGACGTGGATGCCATAGTACCACGAATGTCAAATGTACCGGTTGTGTGTGACCTCCCAGACGTATTCCCGAAAGATTTATCAGGTGTGCCACCTAACCGTGAGATTGAGTTCCAAATTGATCTAATACCTGGTGCCCAACCTGTTGCAAAGGCGTTGTCTTGTCTCGCTCCCTCCGAGATAAAGGAATTGACGACTCAGCCGCAAGAGTAGCTGGATAAGGGGTTCATTCGATCGAGTATCTCTTCGTGGGGTGCTCCGGTCTCATTTGTAAGGAAGGACGGTAGTATGAGGATATGTATCGATTACCATGAGCTGAACAAGTTGATTGTGAAGAACCGATATCCGTTACTGAGGATTGATGACTTGTTCGATCAGCTTCAAGGTGCCAGGTGGTTCTCGGGGATAGATCTCTGATCTGGTTACCACCAACTGAAGGTGAAGGAGCAGGATATTCCTAAAACAGCTTTTCATACGTGTTATGGACACTACGAGTTTCTCGTTATGTCTTTTGGTTTAACCAACGCATCGGATGCTTTTATGGATCTGATGAATTAGGTGTGTCGACCTATGCTAAATAAATCAGTGATTGTGTTTATCGATGACATCCTGATTTATTCGAAGACCGAAGAAAAGCATGCTAGTCACATCCGCGAGGTGTTAGAGATGCTTAGAAGAGAGAAGCTGTACGCCAAGTTCTTCTAGTGTGCGTTCTAGTTACGCGAGGTTTAGTTTTGGGTCATGTGGTTAATCCTAAAGGGATTAATGTAGACTTGATAAAGGTTGAGGCAGTGATGCAATGGAAGTCCCCAAAGACGTCATCCTAGGTTTGTAGTTTCTTGGGTTTGGCAGGTTACTACAGGAGATTCATCCAAAACTTCTCTAAAGTGGCAGTTGTGGTCTTTGCATTGAAGAGTTGGAGGCCACTTAGGAGTCAGATGATGAAATGAGATGGCACTACCCAGATCCTTTTAAGGAGTGATAGGTTTCGGGGACGAAACCTATATAAGGGGGTGGACTTGTAACGCCCGGAAATTCAAAAGAAAAAAGAAAAGAAAGTAAGGGAGGGAAAGGGAATTATTTCAAAGCAATGGGTAAAAAGTGTGCAAGGGGCAAACCTACCCATAATGGGTTCAAAAAGGTGATAAGGCCACCCATACCCCCTCTCTCATGCACATTTTCGGCTAGAGTGAGAAGAAGAAGCTCTCATCCGAATTTAGGGAGAGAAAGTGGAAGAGATCTTCAAAAGGTAAGATTTTAAGGTGCTTCTTCTCAGTTTTAGTCGGGTTCCAGCTTCTGGACCGAGTTCCATGTGTTTAGTGCTCGTTTTCGTGAGTTTTAGGTGCTAGAACTCCAAGTTGGCTCTCGGGTCTGAGGTGTTTTACGCGAAAACTGTTTAAGATAAGTTCTAGATCCCCTCATTTACTTGTTTTCTACTTGATTAGGGCTGTTATGTATCCTGAAAAGAAGGTTTCTGAACCAAACTATGATTTTCCATAAAAAGTACGACTGTTTATGAAGATGTAAGTTTTTAAAGGATTTCCATGTTGTTGTATGGTTCTTTGTGATTTTTTAAGTGTGAACTGATAGATCTAAGCTAATAATACGATTAAAATGATGTATGGGTTAGAAACTGCGTAAGTTGGATTGCAGGTGGAACATGTTGTCCGCTGTGGGCTTTGTATGTCCGCTTTGGACACTTAGAGAATTATGCATGTTATCCGTTGTGGGCTTTGTATGTCCGCTTTGGACACTTAGAGAATTATGCATGCCGTCCACTATGGATACTAAGTGTCTTGTGTGGACACTTGTGATCTAGACCGTCCGCTGTGGACATTGTTTGTCCGATGTGGACACTTTAGGAATTCATGCACGTCCGTTGTAGACACTTAGGCATATAGACTATCCGCTGTGGGCTTGCATGTCCACTGTGGGCTTTGCATGTCCATTGTGGACACTTGGAGAGATTTTTTGTTGTCCGCTGTGGACTTTGCATGTCCGTTGTGGACACTTAGAGATTATATGTTGTCCGCTATGGACTTGGCTGTCCGCTATGGACACTTAGAATATTTATGTCATCTGCTATGAACCGTAGTCATGCGCTGTGGAGACTTATTCATGCACTATGGAGACTTATTCATGCGCTGTGGAGACTTAGTCATGCGCTGTGGAGACATATTCATGCGCCGTGGAAACTTAGTCATGCGATGTGGATCTTAGTCATGCGCTATGGACTTTAGCTGTCTGCTGTGAGCCTTGGCTGTCCGCTGTGGACACTTAGGGTATTTGAGCCGTCCGCTGTATACTTGTTAATGCGCTGTGAATACTTAGGTTATTTCTAAAATTTTAGGAATAGAATTTAAGTGCTAAGTACTGATATTTTATGATGGCCTATGCTTGTTTATATTATGTATGCTTGTGGGTTGTTGTTATGATGATGATGTTCCATGTTATGTATTATGATGTGACTTTACGTGGTGTGATATGTGCTTATGTACGTAAAGTATTATTGTAATTAAAGTGAAAGATAAAGATAATGAAAAGTGGAATGTAATGAATGAATGAAAGTCGTGCAAGCATATTAAAAGGGTTCACAACTCATTATGGGTTGTCAACTCGACAGTGTGTCGTATGCACACAAAGGGGTCGGTCTTCGTGATTGATCGAAAAGTACGAAACAGAATCCTTGTCGCTTGACCCCAAGAATATAGTCACTTCGTGCACAAATGATGGGGCATAGCATATGGCAGGATCTAGATAAAAGTGAAAGATAATAATGAAAGAAAGTACGAAACGAACAATTATAAACGATGACATATGTTTATTATCAAGATATACGTATGATGTGTGACCACGTACAAAAGTAAAGAAAATGCTTTATAAAAAGTAAAGTATTTTTTTATAATACTAGAACTCACTCAACGTCGTTGAATTTTGTATGCATAATAGTTGGCAGGTAATGTTGATGTTGAGGAGGCGCAGGCATGGATGCATAAGCTACTGGGGATGATTTGAGTCTGGCATCCATATTTTTAGAGAATGTTATTATATTAATACATTTTTGGGATGTAAATGAAATGATATGATGATTTGACATGTTTTTAATTATTAATGAAAAGTTAAATTATCGCTTCAAAATGATGAGTTTTATATGTTTTATGCGATATTGACCAACTGTAAGTGTCCCAGGAACAGGGCCTTACAAGTTAGTATCAGAGCTAAAGTTTAAATTGGATAAATTATTTTCAAAACCTAAACTTAGATAGATTTTATGCTGTCTGCTGTGGACTTTGCATGTCCGCTGTGGACACTTAGAGATTATATGTTATCCGTTGTGGACTTGGTTGTCAGCTGTGGAGACTTATTCATGCACTGTGGAGACTTATTCATACGCTGTGGAGACTTAGTCATGCGCTATGGATCTTAGTCATGTGCTATGGACTTTAGCTGTCCGTTGTGGGCCTTGGCTGTCCGCTGTGGACACTTAGGGTATTTGAGCCATCCGTAGTGTACTTGTTCATGCGCTGTGAACACTTAGGTTATTTCTGAAATTTTGGGAATAGAATTTAAGTGTTAAGTACTGATATTTTATGATGGCCTATGCTTGTTTATGTTATGTATGCTTGTGGGTTGTTGTTATGATGATGATGTTCCATGTTATGTATTATGATGTGACTTTACGTGGTGTGATATGTGCTTATGTACGTAAAGTATTATTGTAATGAAAGTGAAAGATAAAGATAATGAAAAGTGGAACGTAATAAATGAATGAAAGTCTTGCAAGCATATTAAAAGGGGTTCACAACTCATTATGGGTTGTCAACTCGACAGTGTGTCGTATGCACACAAAGGGGTCAGTCTTCGTGATTGATCGAAAAGTACGAAACAGGATCCTTGTCGCTTGACCCCAAGACTATAGTAGCTTCGTGCACAAATGATGGGGCATAGCATATGGCAGGATCTAGATAAAAGTGAAAGATAATAATTAAAGAAAGTACGAAACGAACGATTATGAACGATGATAAATGTTTATTATCAAGATATACCTATGATGTGTGACCACGTACGAAAGTAAAGAAAATGTTTTATCAAAAGTAAAGTGTTTTATTATAAAAACTAGAACTCACTCAGCGTCGCTGACTTTTGTATGCATAATAGTTGGCAGGTAATTGTTGATGCTGAGTAGGTGCAGGCATGGACGCATAAGCTACTGGGCATGATTCGAGTCTGGCATCCATATTTTTTGAGAATTTTATTGTATTATACATTTTTGGGATGTAAATGAAATGATATGATGATTTGACATATTTTTAATTATTAATGAAATGTTAAATTTCCGCTACAAAATGATGAGTTTTATATGTTTTATGCGATGATTGACCAACTATAAGCGTCCCGGGAACGGGCCTTACAATATATGATATGGATTTGAGACAAAGTTAATGCAAAAAGATAAATTTTGAAATCCGGATGTTGGTCCCACCTTAGAAAAAGTGCCCAAAAAGTTAGTTTTCTTGGAAGTCTAAATCTTTCGAAGGTAATTTGTCTTCGAAGGTTTTAGAAAAATTTCCAAAGCCAATTTGGCTTCGGAAATATTCTTTAGTTTTCTAATAATTTTGCTTCGGAAGAAAAATACATAGAGTATTTTTACTTCCTAGATAGATTTTGCTTCTAAAGATATCAAATATCAGAAATCTTATTCAATAAGAGAATAAGTCTTCCGAGACTTAATTTCTTTCGAAAGAAAATAGTTCTTCAATACATATAAGTACTTAGTGACAAATATAAGCTTCGGAAGATATAATCAAATTTCTTCCAAAGGTTAATTTCTTAGAAGTAGTTATTTGTTTTGAAGACATGATTTTCTTTCGAAGACAACGTGATGTCTTCCGAAGGAGAATATATCCAAAATTCTCAAAATTCTAAGGGATGTCATTTTTAAAAGTTTTTTCCAAAGTAAACTGGGCTTATATGGTGATGAAATAGACAACTTAAGACACACATATTATTAGAAATAATCTTGAGTTTAGTTTAAGAAAAATCTACTCAAAGTTAATCATCCCAATAGCTGATACAAGATACTTAAATCTCTGCTCATCAAAGGCTTTTATGAATAAATCAGCATATTGTTCATTTGCGTTAACTTTGACTAGTTTTATCAATCCTTTTTTAAAATTATCTCTAATTAAATGATACCTGATACTGATGTGCTTTGTCTTAGAGTGCTGAACTGGATTCTCTATGATAGAGATAGCACTATTGTTGTCTATGTGGATAGGAGTCTCCTTGAAGTTGAATCCATAGTCTAGCATCTTGAGCACAGCAGCTTCCAGCAACAATGTATTCAGCTTCAGCAGTTGATGCAGATACACAGGATTGTTTCTTGCATTGCCATGAGACTATCCTTCCACCAAGAAATTGACATCCCTCAGATGTTGACATTTGTAGTCATATTGCAGCCACCATAGTCACTATTTGTATAGGAATACAGATTGAAGTCAGAATTCTTTGGATACCAAAGGCCCAGTTTGGCAGCACCCTTGAGATATCTAAGAATTCTCTTGACAGCAACCAGGTATGACATCGGGCTGGCTTGATATCTTGCACAAATACATGTAGCAAACATGATATCAGGCCTGCTGGCTGTGAGGTATATAAGAGACCCAATCATATCCCTATATAGATGTTTATCAACACACTCCCCCTCAAGATCTGGTCCAAGAGAGTGGTTTTTAGCTATAGGTGTCTTAGCAACCTTGCACTCAGTCATGTGAAACCTTGTAAGTATGTCTTGTACATACTTTGACTGATTTATAAAGATGTCATTGTCAACATGCTTCACTTGAATTCCTAGAAAGAAATTAAGTTCCTGCATGGCACTCATTTCAAATCTATTTTTCATCAACTTCTTAAAGTCTTTGTAGAGCTTCGGATTAGTTGACCCAAAGATAATGTCATCTACATAAACTTTAACCAGCATCAAGTCATTTCTTGTTCCTTTGATGAAGAGTGTTCCATCAATAGTACCTCTCTTGTATCTTGAAATCCTTGGATGCAGCAAAAGCCAGGAATATCCTTACAGCTTCAAGTCTTGCTACAGGAGCAAAAACATCTGTGTAGTCAATCCTTTCTTCTTATGTGTATCCTTGAACAACTAGTCTTGCCTTATTCTTGATGACAAGTCCTCTATCATCCTTCTTGTTCCTAAATACCCACTTGGTACCTATGGTAGTCTTCCTTTGAGGAAGAGGACATAGATTCCAAACCTTTTGCCTTTTGAATTGAAGCAGCTCCTCCTATATTGCTTCAACCCAACTTCCATCTTTCAATGCTTCTTCAATCTTCTTAGGCTCTATCTGGGACAAGAAACAAGAGTGAAGACAAACAATTTTATCTTGGGTTTGTCCTCTTGTTCTCACCCTAGTTTTAACATCTCCAATGATGTTTATAGTGGGATGGGACTTGTGAATTCTTAGTTGAGGAATCACAGAAAGTTGTTTGGACAGATCTAAATTTGTGAAATTCAAATCTGGTGCTTGAGAATCATCCACCATATCAACACACTTATCAAGTGACACTTGATCCAATGAGTATGTTACATCATTGATGTTGTCTTTAATGGCATGGTTATCAGCATCAAGAAACTTCTTATCACTATCACCACCTTCATCTCCTCCTATATTAGAAATGCCTTCATCCAAGTTTTGTGCCTCTGTGCTGGAATTTATAGACACCTCAGATGTGTCAGCAGAAGTATTTGTCATGGCTGTGCTGACAGGATTTCCAACTGCATGGCTAATTACCACTGGAGCTGAAGTAGTTTGTACACTTGGTCTTCTCAGCTCAAATCTTGGATCAGAATCTCCTGATGATAAGACACCTGTAGATCTTAAAACATTCTCACAAGATTTGTTAAAACAGTTGGTAACTAAGTCAAGATCAAACAGGCAATAAGCACTAGAACCTTTCACACTGGGTGTGTGCTCATTGAAGGTCACATTGGCTGACTCCTCAACTACTCTGGTTCTAAGATTGTATACTCTATAAGCCTTGGCTTGGGAAGAGTATCCAATAAAGTGTCCATCATTTGATTCTCATCAAACTTGGCTATTTGATCCTTGGTATTCAAGATGGTGCAAGGACATCCAAATGATCTGAGGAAACCAATGAAAGGTCTCCTTTTATGCCATAGTTCATAAGGAGTCTTACCATGAGTCTTAACCACTAAAACTTTGTTTTGCACATAGCATGCAGTATTGACTGCCTCTGCCCATAAGGTGATGGGCATTTTAAAGTCAGACAACATGGTTCTTGAAGCTTCAATAAGTGTCATGTTTCTCCTCTCAGCAACACTGTTTTGTTGAACAGTCCTAGGAGCACTATATTATCTTGTAATACCCTTTTCATCATAAAATGTATCAAGGATTTGGTTTTTAAATTCAGTTCCTTGATCACATCTTATGATCTTGACCCAGTGATCACATTGATTCTCAATTTTCAAAATAAAGCTTTTCAAGATCTCAGGGGTCTCATCCTTAGTTCTAAGGAAGAAGACGCAAGTGTATCTTGTGAAGTCATCTATGATCACCAACCAATAAGAGGTCCTTCCTAAACTCATTACACTGGTGAGGCCAAAGAGATCCATATGTAATAAGTGTAGGGGTGTAGTGATGGAGTTCATTTTCTTTGGCTTGTGAGATACCTTGTGTTGCTTCCCTTTCAGGCATACAACACAATGATTATCACTTGTAAACTCATTCTTTGGCATTCCAGTTACCAAATCATTCTTAATTAGTTTATTTATATTTTTAAAGTTTACATGGTACATTCTTATATGCCAAAGGAAAGACTCATCACTATTGGCCTTAGATAGAAAACAAGAAACTTCTTCTGAAGGGGATGTTTCCTGCAAGTCCATCTTGTACATGTTCATTTTTCTGGGGGCTTTGAGCAGGATATGCTCTTGAAGAATGACCACCCCGGGCTTGAGAACAATGCACTCATGCTCAGTTTATAGCATGTTGTGTCTCTGTTCATAAAATTAGGATACACTCAAAAGATTTTACCCAAACTCCTTGACAAAGTTTACCTTTTCAATGCTGAGCTTACCATTTATGACCCTGCTCCTTCCAGTAATGTAACCACCAGAATCTCCTCCAAAAGAAACTAGCCTTTCATCAATTCTTTCAAAGTTTTAAAGCAAATAGCCATTGCCTGTCATGTGCCTTGGAACAGCTACTGTCAATGATCCACATATTTCCTTTGGTCTTTAGCTGTTCCTGCACAAAAAGAGATGGTTAGTTACATTTAGAAACCTAAGCCTCATTGGTCTTGGGCGTGTCAAAGTGAATGGAAGATGATGCAACAGTGATTGATCCTATATGAAAGTTCTGAGGATCATTTGTTGTTATTGATGAAGAACTTTCAGTCACATGGCCTTCCTTCATCTTCCACTCCATCTTTGGAAGATTAGACTTGGCCTTCAATACTTTGGAAGTTATGATAACTTTGGAAGTTTTGGAGACTAGACCTTCAAAAGCTTTTGCATCCACTGTAGCAGACTTCAGTACTTCGAAAGCATTCCTTTCTTCCGAGACCAAGATTTCTTCCGAAGGTAAGTTTTCACTTATTTTCTTCTTCACTTTGGAGCTTCCGAAAGGAAGAGATTTTCCTTCCGAAGCTATTTTCTTCTTCTTCTTCTCATAAGTTTTCTTCTTGTTCATATGGATAGTACTTTTGGGATTGTAGATGCAATCCTTGGCAAAGTGAGAAGTACTACCACACATGATGCATTCAGTTTGCATACTTCTGAGAGTCTTCTTTTGAGAGGGAGGATGAGCTTGATCACTTTCTACTTCTTTCTTCATCTTTATAGATGATGCAGCAAGCTTCTTAGGTTGAGGCCTGCTCTTGGAACTAGATGGTTTAAGCTGGGCAGGAGTGGTGCACATTTTCTCAGCCTTCTTCTTTGAATTAGAATGAGTTGGACATGAACTAGAACTCTTGGTACTAGATTCCATGGTTGTGTCCTCAATCTTTACCACTTCAAATCTAGCAAAGATGAAAACTTGCTTTTGCTTGGAGTTGAAGGTGGTTTTGATCTCTTGGGCTTTCTTGGATTTTCTCTTGGCTGCCCTGATCAAGTTCTTCCTTGCAGATTTTATCATCCTGGATTCTTTCTTCTCTCTAGGAGTATAGTGTGCCTTCTTAGGATAACCCTTGTCACTCTCCTCAGGTTCATCCTTCACTACCTACTCTTCATCTTCATCCTCTTCTTGAATGGGATCTATGGAGGGCAGCTCATTTTGACAAGTTCCACACCTTGGAGATCTTACAGATAACAATGTATGTGGAGGAGCTATCTCACTTGAACCCAATCCTTGCATGTTCTGATAAAAAATCTTTGCATGTAGGAATGAATATATTATGTTCTTGAAGGTTTCCTCTTCAAGAATACATTTTTTTGCCTTAGCTTTGCTGAACACATTTTAATAATGAGATCCTTGATCTGAGTCCTATAATTTGTGTGTTCATGCTTAAGAGTTGAAATGGTTTTCTCTAGATCTTCTATTTTGAGTTTATAGTCATTTTCAGCTCTTTTAAAGTCAGTTGTTAAGATGTTCAAGGACTCAAGATCAGATCTCACTTTCAAATTATAGGACCTATACATGTTAACTTTTGTAATGTATTTAGGGGTACACAGATGTTCCAATACCTTAGATTCTTCATGATCAGCCATCAGTGCTTGGTTTGGGGAAGCATCTTCCACTTGAAAGCTCTAGTCAAAGCCTCCTTCTTCAATAGCATGTTGTTTGGGCTGGCTAGGCTTCTTAGTTCTTAGAGCTGCATCAGTGTAGTTTGGCCTGAGCTGTGCTTGGCCACCATTTGTTCTTGGTGCCTTGCACTCTCTAGAAAAGTGTCCCATCTGGTTATAGTTATAACACTTCACTTTGTGTTTGTCCAGTCCAAACTTTCCACTGGCCACATTGCTAGGAAACTTTCTCCCTGTCCTCTTGTAGAACTTCTTGGCCTTGTGAGTGAGAAGAGTCAACTACTGGACTATCTCCATGTAATCCAGATCATCTAGATGGATACAGTCCAAGTCTTCAAGAGTAAAAAGAAAGTTGCCACAACTTTTATCAGTAGACACAAGGCTTGTGCAGAGTTTGTCTCTTGGAATGGGCTTCCTTGGATGTAGCTCTCCCTTGGTGTCTCGGGGAAGGTGATGAAAGGACCCTTTTCTGAGTTTTCAGG
Source organism: Flaveria sonorensis (assembly GCA_025506505.1). Classification (NCBI taxonomy): domain Eukaryota; kingdom Viridiplantae; phylum Streptophyta; class Magnoliopsida; order Asterales; family Asteraceae; genus Flaveria; species Flaveria sonorensis. The sequence continues at coordinate 14,231,985 of CM046425.1, read as the reverse complement.
GAAGCATATGAGAGGATGCTGTGGTTCTATGCTTTCCTATTCAATCATATGAAGGGATGAACTTTGCTGGTTGTTGGAAGAGCTGTTGGGTGGATTTTGCAAGTTCATCTCCATCTGGTACCCAGTAAGGATACCATTCAGCTCTGTGAGAGTAAGAGTAGAGAGGTTCTCAGTTCTCTTAATGGCCACATAGTAGTGAGTCCATTGTCTGGGAAGAGAAAACATGAACTTCCTCACTATATCCCTGTTCTCAAGCTTTACACCAACATCAATCAAAGAATCCACAATTTCAACATACCTAAAGTATTGTTGAGTCTAGGTCTCACATGTCTTGTAGGTGAAATTTTCAAACTGCTGCTTCAAGATATTCTTCTTGTTCTCTTTGGCTTCATCAGACCCATCATACATCAGCCTCAATGCATCCTAGAGCAACTTAGCAGTTTTGCACTTCTTAAAGCCTCTGTATATTGAGTTGGGAAGAGCATTTCGAAGCGCGGTCATGGCCTTCTGATCTATGTCTATTCTTTTCCAATCTTCATCAGAATAGTCGGCCATTTCCTTTGGTATCATGCCACCTCCAGCAGTGGCTGAAGAGGTGCATGGAATGTATGGTCCTTCGACAACAGATCTCCACATCCTGCTGTCTTGAGACTTAATGAACCCTTCCATACATTGGCACCAAGTATCAAAGTCATCAGGTGTGATCAGTGGAGACTTTGTCATAGTACCGGTTTCCATATCAGCTTTAGCAAGAGCTTCCATTTGAGTTATTAAGTGTTATGTGAAACTGAAGTGATTAAAGATGGTGAGATCTTACAATCAAGAGCCTGAAATGCTCTTATACCAATTGCGGGACCGATGAAGGGTGGTCAATGCAATAATTTCATAAGGATGGAGAGATATGCAACACTTAACAGATCAAATAGGGAACCAGTTAGATGATACAAAGAACACAAGTAAAAGAACAAGAATAAAGAACACTCAAGTATGGTTTTCAAGAATGATGTATATTGCTCTCAAGTTCTTACAAGTGTTACAAAGCATACATTAAGATACAAGTACTTGAATACTTTAAAAGTTAGTTGGAAACACTAATCTAGACAACAAGATCAATGTAAAGTCGAAAGGCAGATTGCCTTTTGACTAGTGACTATGACATGCCATAGCTCACATCCTAATGTATTACAAAAAGGATAAAAGGTACAGAAGTAGAAAGTTAAAGACCAATGACCATAATCTACAGTTGACAAAAGATGGACCTTTTCACCAACTCATATAAGTTGGTGAGTCTTCCGACTGGCAGCGAAAAGTTGTTCAGCTTTTTTCCAAAGGTGATCAGAGAAAGCATGTCCTCTCTGTCTTTAGAAGAAATCAGTCTTCGGCTTCGGAAGTCTTTGTCTCTAAAGCTTCGGAAGACTTCATCTTTGGCTTCGGAAGATTTTGTCATTTGGCTTCGGAAGATTTTACATTTAGCTTATTTTCTTTGAGTGGTGTAAAACTTCGAAGTAACTTTACTCTATACTTCATGCATGCATGCTGAGAGCTCTTTGGATGCTTTGGTTGCATCAGCCTTTAAGTATAAACCTTACAAATATTGTGATCTAGGACTTTAGTCAACAGTGACTCCTAGGTGATAATTTATTAACTAAAGACGCGATGATCCTCATTTTTTGAACAATTGTGAAGGGGTGCGACTTAAAATTTAAAACCAACAACATATAGTTTAGAAATTCAAATTTGCAGCTTCATTCAAAGTTCACGATTTAATAATTGGCAAGACATTATGAACATAATTGGTAATCTAGAACATCAAGAGCTAAAGATAGAGAAGAGAAAACATAGAGAAAAAGGAGTGATCGATGTCAAACTACCAATCAAATAAAATGTGTGTTATCAATGGATTAGTGAAAAATGCACCAATATATAAGTCAAAAGGTCCACATATGAAACTTTGTTATCATATGCTTGAGTGACAATCACACTTCCATAGTACACATAAACAATGCACACATCAAAAGGACATACAAGTTTTGGACTTAGGCTAGGGTAGGAACACTTAGTTGTGAAAATGACTAAAATAAAAATCATGGTAAAGACCAACTGTTGATATTCTTATTAATATAAATACTACTCAAACAAAACAAACCACGGGTACATATTTAACCTATAACTAGGAACTTGTAATTTCATTGTTTTTCTATTTTTTTTCTTTTTCACTTTCTTTTCCATTTTTTTATTTTATTTTTTTCAGTCACTAACTATTACAAGAAATCAAATAATGAAACTAATACGAATGTTATCAACAGTGGTAATCAAGTCACATTAGGTAAAAAGAATAATTTGTCTATCACTGCATCTTTATGAAGGTAACGGATAGGTTTTGGTTTAAATGATATGGGTTTTACAAAATAAAAGGCTTAAGGCTCAGAATGGGATATTAAGGAGAAATCTCAGGAAAACCGGTAAAACACACAAATGGTGTTAAGAGAAAAGAAAAACCTAGATTGCCTTTATCATCTATGTGCATTTACCAAGTCCATCGTCTCAACATACATCAACTCACACAATTTCTAAAACAAAGAGTCATATGCCTACACTCAACAATAAAACAGAACTAACACTCTAGTAGGATTCAATATCTCACCAAGTTAAGAAATAGGCTCAACAATAAAACAATTTTTCATGTGAACTAACACTCTAGTAGGATTCAATATCTCACCAAGTTAGGAAATAGGGTTGTCGATTGCATATGCTTTTATTACACCAATAGCTCGTTGACCCTAATTAGGTAATTATTAACTTTTTCTATAAACATTGCTAAACGCAATTCCTTTTACTATATTGGAATTAGACTATGACTAAGGGCCCTTACATCAAACAAGGCAAGAATAATGGGTATGTTTTACTTGTCATTTTCTTGTTCGATTGGATCGTTTTAAAACAAAAAAAAATCAATATTTTTCTTTCCCTCGTCCCCATACTTCGTATGGTATTTAGGTTAAGTGCAGGTTTGCTTTTTTGTGTTTTTGTTTTTTTTTTTTCAAATCAGTTTTTATATTCAATCAACACAAATGACTTTTCAACCCAAACCAACCTAAACAAAAACATAAACATTCCTAACACATAATAATAGTAATATTAACACCATCAAACTTACAACACAAACTATTTAAACAAGCACACTAAACAAAAAGTATAAAAATCAATTTTGGGTTGCCTCCAAACTAACGCTAAGTTTTAAGTCTTCTGCCAGACCATACCTACGACCACTCATGGTGGTCAAGTAGGATGCTTGCCTCCGGTATTCTACAAATGTATTTGCTTCCAGTGATCCGGTAGGTCTTCGACTTCATCATATTTTGGCCCAAACATCAGTGACTCAACTCGAGCATTTATAGGGTCACGTGGATCACTAACTTTTTTCTTCATTTTAGTCTTCTCATTCTTTGTTTCTATCTTCATTACCATTCTTTTTTTCTTTTAAATTCATCAATTCCTTCAAGTCCACATGCTTAACCCTATCATACTAACAACCATTCTCAAAAGTGATGTATATGTGAAATGTAAGTAAGAACACACACATTAGTCATATCCGCCACAAAAATTTTATCATTAACAAAATAATTGACCGACTTGGATAATACATCAAAACGTAACTCATAGCTTTTGTAGGTCATGTCAATTGATTCATCCTGATAGTTGATTTGAGCATTGGTAGTTGCTAATAATGGTTGACCTAATATGACCTTCGGTTGCTCGTTTGTCCTCACTAATGCATAATCAAGCATCATAAAAGTCCACCGGGGAAATTCTCCTAACTTTATTATAACATTCTTTACCATCCCCCAAGGACATTTCTAAATTAAGTCAGCTAACACAACAGTGGTGTCAACTTCCTCTAAAGGAACAAATTCATACTTACATATAACATAACTGGCAAGATACTAACAGTTGCTTTATAATCCAATAGTGCTTTTTTTATCTCCAGTTTCTCCACTTTGATTGGAATGATGGGTGCTACTACATCATTCAATTCCACTGTATCGGCTTTCTCTTCCTTATCCGAACTTGTTGTGGAAAAGAGGGAACATTTCTCATGTTTTTCGTGTTGGTTCCATGATGTTGAGGATTGATTGTGGTATCACTCGGTAGTTTCTCGGGGTTCCTCTTAATCTGGGTCACATCCTCAACAAGTTGGCCCACTTGTCTATTCAAAGCTTCATAAGCTTTGTCTCTTATTTCATTCCCTCTTATTCTATTGCATATTCTCCTAAATCATGTTCATCAAAGCATCCACCTTTGCATTTGTAGACTCTTCACCACCAACTATTTCAGATTAAGAATTACTTTGATAGTTTTATGATGAATAATCTTGTTGACTCCCATGGTTATAGCTTACTTGATTGTTTCCTTGGGAATACAAATATCTTTAATAACCACTTTGATTGTAACTCCCTTGTGAGTGATTCCAATATGCTTGACCACCTTGATTATTACCTTGGAAGTTAGGATTCATTTGGTTTGAAGCATTACCATACTTAAAGTTTAGATGATTCCTCAAACCATGATGATAAGTATTGGAATTCATATAAAATTGCTTCCTTTCTCCATATACTTGATTCACCTCTTCACGTTGATCCACAAACAAAGGACATTCCACACTTGCATGCCCTAACTCACAACATTCATTGCATACCTCAAATCCAACTGAAGTTACATCTCTAAAGATGCGATTCTTTCCTTACTCTCTAAATCAACAGTGGTTGTCCTTGCCAGAGCTGGCTTTGATCATCTACTAGCTGAAGCTTTAGCTTTGGAGTTCTTGATCATTATTTCTAGGAATTCTCAATCCATATCTTCATGATTAGATAGGAGCGTTCCAGTACTTGTAGAATACAAGTATTTCCTTTTCTCCGGTGTTAGTCCATCCGGAAAACCCTTAATTGGTTTCCACCTTTCAGTACCATGATGAGGACACATGTGGTTCAACTCCTTAAATCTTGTGAATGCCTCATGAATTTGTTCACCCATTTGTTGTTGAAAAGATCAAATAGCCTCTCCTGCATCACTTGTTTTTCCCATAGAGTAGTATTCTTCAAGGAAAACCCTTTGCATCTCTTGCCAAGTATGAATATTGTCGTCAAGCAAAGTGAGAAACCATTGCTTAGCTTTATCTTTCAAGATAAATTGAAACAATCTTAGTCTCACTTCATCTTGTGTGAAGTTATTTTCACCGATAGTGTTACATATAGCATCAAATTCAGCAAGATACACATATGGTTCTTCTGTTGCAGTGCCTGTAAATGCAGGAAGAATAATGAGATAGCAAGGTGTATTCCATCCACATTGATCATTCCCCCAATTGTTATTATACCCATTATATCCATTACCATCACCAAGATTTCCATCCCAAGCATCATAATTAGCACCATGATCATCTTCATGGTTGTTCCACTCATCCTCATAATCTTCATCACATGTGTGGACACTATGCATGCTCATATGATCAAAGTTACCTCCTTCGTTGAGGTTATCACGCACTTGAAATCATTTAGCAATTGAACACTTAAAACACAATTCTAACACACTCACATCAAGGAGATTACTCTTAAATTAGTAGCTAATTTCATCACGTTTTGTTCTCTATTTATATACACAACCCAATTACAACTAACAAGAGATATCCTATACTATGAAGTACTTATAATATAACCCCTTTAGTATATTGATATGTAACAATACTCCCCGTGTAACGATTCTTATCCTCAAGTATCATAACAAAAGAAAATTATCATTGTTCTGTTCCAGTTTTACTTTTCCAATTTCATACAATGTCTTCATGATTGACATTTATTATAATAGCCCAGCATCCAAATATCATCACAATTTTATATTATATGTATTTTTCAAATAGCTCTTTTAAGCATCCTTAGTCTCATTGCATCAACCAAACCCAATTGGAGTGATAGTTGACTTGTAACATGTTGACCATTGACCACAAGCTCTTGACTAGCATCAAAATTTCTCTATTGAAACTTCTCACTAATCAATATATCACTACTCCAACTAGAAACATTTAAAAAAACCTGTTGCCAAGAAGAATGAGCTGCTATTGAAGACCCTTCAACCAATCATACACAACTGTCGACCAAAATCACTTGAACTAGAAATCTATTTGTCCATTTGACAACCCTATTATGCATTTCCTCAATCAAAAAAAGAGATGTTAATATTGCCTATAAAATAACCACCACATATAAACCACATGTGTAATAGCCATATACATACCAATTTTGCCCAAGAATCAACAACCTATCGTTGGTTTGACACATAAGAAATTGCCCAGGGCATACTAAACCTTCTGGACCAAATTGGAATGTAGTAACAACCTCATTCATAAGAATAATGCAGTATCTAAACATCTTCATGTTCAGCTATTACTTCCCTTGATGGTAATTTTTCCCGCTTAGACAAAGATGTTGATGTTTGCTCAAACATTAGAAACAAAACATATTGTGTTGGTGGCTTGAAAACATTCCAAATCACTAGCACCTTTTGGTACAAATCAACCCCATTATTTGCCTCTAAACATAAATGTGATGTTGGTTCAATAGCAATTTAACCAACTTCCTAAACCTTGTTTTCATCTATTAGTTGTACAACAATCTTGGTAATAACAATACCTCTATAGTCTAGAATACCAACCCAACCGGTATCTTCCCATTTTGTTTGTTTCTTCTTTGTCCATGGAACTAATACTAATTTTGAACCCAATACTTTAACATACTTCCCAAAATTAACATGATGGCCAAAAAGTAAACTCAACTGCATCCTCCTAGAACTGTTTGACTTGGACTCTATTTCCACTGGAGCCATGAGTGTTATATCATGCAAAAGCAAAGAGGCTAATTTCTTTTTCCTTATTTCCTCGTCCCCCATATTAGTTTTAAAAATCATATTTCTAATGAAAGTATCATTCTTATATTGATCATTTTCAAGAGTGTCATTTAGATGATCAATATTAAAAGGTTCATTTGTGATATCATTTTCATTTTCTTTATCAAATTTAGTAACATCATTATCCTTTTCAACATCCAAAATAACCATATGACAATCTTTCTGTTGAAGAATGAAACTACCCACCTTAGTTGGCCCTGGTGAATCATCAGATTTTGAATTTGCGGATGAAATTCCATCCATATTGATACCTTCAATTTCATCAGATTCCAAACTTACAATTTAATAAGACTGGTTCGTATCCATTGTTGACAATCCTATTCTTGTTATCTGGTCTTGATTTCACTTAATTGAATCCAATTTTACAACCATTTCTTGTATCTTGGACTTGAGAAACACATCCTTCAATCTTAAACTTCTGCCGATATTATGATGTGGCTTGAGAACTTCACTTATTTCAGTTAAGACCAGAAATAAAAAGATATACTAAATAATATTTAGAAAAATCTTCAAGGATTTCAATTCTACTAAGCAAAGTCTCAAATTCCTTGCAATAATCGTTGACCGTACCTTCTTGCATAAGGGACACGAATTCTTCCATAGTAGATTCCTTGAGGATCACCTATTTCTTGATTTGTTGCTGCTTCTTTAAATTGACTACAACCCTTTATTGTTGTGTTCAATCTGAATTGAACCACAGACTTCTTGGTTGTTGCCCTCGATTAATAGAACACAATTGTTGTCGTTGTTGTTGACCTAGCTCTAGCTTGTTTCCCTAATTCAATTCGATTGTTGCAGTCTGTAGAAGTTGTTTGTTGGAATTCTTCAAGAACACATGATTCTTTCCTTCAATTGTTGATGACAATAACCTATTGTTGCCCTAATCTGATTATTATCGTAGAACCCTCTGTTTCCCTAACCTTAACCCACAGTCGATAGGAAGGATTGCTTTGATACAATTGTTAGAAATACAATTGGTAATGTAGAACATCAAGAGCTAAAGATAGAGATACTCGAATCAATAGCTAACTTTATTAAGTTTTGTTCACAACCCAATTACAACTAACAAGAGATACCCTATACTATGAATTACTTACAATATAACCCCTTTACCATTTGATATGTAACGCAAGATGAAGGTGTTTTTTCTTCTATGCTAGTGTAACATTTTTAAACACATGATAAAATACCATAATGTGGTAATGAAGTTCGATCATAATGTACGTTTTGAAGAAATGATTCAAAAGTCGGTGTTTGTATCAATGAACGGTCTGATGAGAAATAATTCAAATAAGTTACTGTTTGGAGTTAATTGGGTGAGCTGGTCAGGGTTGAATTTATTTTTAGGAGTAGTTTGTTTTGTGTGCAATGGTTTAGATGTTTACTTGATTTGTTATTTTTAAGTTTTTATTTTATTTTCTCATTTCGTATTTTGTTATTTAAACAACTTCTAATAATAAATATATTTCTAACAAAATTTAATCCATTGCGTTTTTTGATTCTAATAACACCAACAACCTCGTTGTGGTATGTTGCTTTGAAAATACGAAAATGATTAGATTTGTAGGCATTCTTGCATTGATGACCAGATGAGACGAAGAAGGATGACCTATGGTCAAACATATGAACTCCAAACTAAAAATCAAGCTATGACAAGTTGTTATGGTTCGTAGGGTTCTGGCCTAGATTAGGCTTCTGTGTCAGTATTTGTATTTTATCAGCATCGCACATGCAAGAGTTCTGAAGCTTTGATAGATTGTCTCAATTGTATGGTTAGAAGTTATTTTGATGTGAAAGGAAAAAAGGTGATGGTAGGAATTACCAAGTGCGAACACGAATTTTAACAGCATTTGCTATATCAAAAGTTTCCGGGCAAAATTAATGTTTTACGAAGACGGTAGTAAAGATTAGAGGTGTTGCCGAACATGGTATTGTTTAGCAATATGAGAATACGCCTACTTGTGTAACCACAGCTTCATTTGATCTTCTAGGATGTGAGAACCAGATTTGGCTATTTAGCATCAACAAGGTTAAGCTTGAGGGGTTGCGTGGCTTCTTGTTGTGAATGGTATTTCGATACACGCAACAGCTAGATTAGGATATGAAAATTAGAGGTATAAGCCAAGAAGGCACGAACGTCATTGGACATGAAGGTCCCTCTTCAGGATGAAGTACTTCGCTGGAGGTTGGGTCGCATAACGACCAACAGTAGAAGTCAAGATTAGGGGGAAATCGAACCAGAAATGGAACGCAAGAGTTGGAATAATAATTATCCCCAAAAAGGGTACATTATTTCGTGTGTCTATTTTACAAAACATAAATAAGATGATTTAACGTGTATCACCGTTACAGCACCAGAAAGCAAAGTGTTCATCTTTACGGTTATTACTAACAAGACCTCCACATTGTAAACAAACAAAGCTACTACCATCAGAGAATGCATCCACCATCACTTGCTTTCTCCCGCTTTCAGTCAGTATAGATGTTCCACCACCATCTGGCTCCAAGTTAGATGCTGGACGTTCTTCTGTTTCTGATATTGAAGGCAACGCTTCAGCTATTGCACACTCGGCAAACAAGGATGCCAGCTCATCAGCAGCATTACTTTCATACATTTTCTTCATGTAAACCTCCTTTGCTCGGTTTAGGGCTTCAAATGCAGCTGCTTCACCTCCTGTGCCTCTCATAGCCATCACAACCTGTGATACAAGAATAGATTATCAAACATTAGTTATACAACCATCCATAGCACTGTCATGTCATACATGCCCAGTGATATCATTCCAATTCATAGCCCGACTAAATATTTTAATCCCTTCAACTTAGATTCCAACACGAAGAAACCAAATCCCACCCAAGTGTCAAGTACTCAAGTATAAGGGTTTGATATACTAGACTCCATCCAAGATCATTCTAATCCTATTAGGTTTGTTATTCACACTATGACATTCATTCATTGAAATTTTGCGTTCCAACACCATCTGTAACTAAAGCAACTACTTTGCCAATCTCAAAGTCGTACATTTCCTTGATTGAGATTTCCTAAAATTTCTAGTTAAGTTTACAAGATTGACAATTTGCATTAGGGTGTAAGTGAGTCATGTTGCACAAACTCGACTCATCAAAAGCACCCACGAGACAAGCCTAAATGAGCTCAAGTCGAGTTTGAGCTTAACTTGGAGCTTGTTTAACAGACTAGCGTTAGCCCCTTAGCTTATTCTTTAAACAGGAATGTATATACGATACAACATATAACTACATAATAAAAGCTATTACATACATGAATTAAAACTACACAACTATAGAAATATATACACACACACAAGATAATATTTAATATATAAAACAAATAATAACCGAACCGAGCCCAAGCCTCTAACAGGACTCACGAGTAGACACCGAACGTTACATATAAGACATGAAATGATCCAAGTTCAAACTCTCTTAAGCTCAAAAGCTCAGCTCGGTTGGGCTCAGCTCTGCTTGTTTACGCCTCTAATTTCTTTGATGGAAACTTAGAAGTTCATTAAAAAGATTAACTTTTGTCAACAATAACACACTGTTACCAAAACCATAATGGGGACCAAATGACATGGCTTCAATATGCCAATGTTGCGGGGGTAGTAAACAAAAAATCATGATTATCAATTACCATATATTGTAAACAAACTTTTACTAACAAGTAACAAGTGAAATCATGTTTTTGAGTGATTATAAGCAAAAGCATAATTTTAGATTAATAATCTAATCAACAGAATACAGAAAATAGAAATGATAACTAAACCAATTATTCATAGTAACCCCCCTTTAGGAGAAACAAACTAAACCCCGTGTAAAAAATGACTATAGTTATTTTAATAAGATCAATTCAATATACAATCACATCCCTAGTCAAATTGAACAGGTACCTGTCAACACTATCGTCACATGGATGCAACTCGTTCAACTATTGGGGATTCTAAACTTAGAACAGATTATAACCACAGCTAATAACAACAACAAAAAACACACATATGTGCATCAATGTTTACTCATGATTCAAACGAAAAGCGAAGTTAGAAAGAAAATCGAACAGTGATTAAAATAAAAAAGAAGAATTACGGCTTGAAGAGCCTGTGAAGGCTTGCCCTGATGAAGGAATTGGCGAGCTAGTGTGAGCAATCTTCGAGCAACTTCAACCGGTGAAAGCTCCGGCGAAGATGTCACCGGAGCATCGGAATCCATCATATCGGCATCCATGGCAATGGCATATCGACGACGAAGAGTTTGCGTTAGGTTTTGTGTTTGAGCAACGCATAAAGTGACGCCTAGAGGCCAGATGCTTCTAGCAATTTCTGGAGTCGCCTTTCATTTTCAACTTTCGCTCTTAGAACCGAGAAAATTAAATTATTTTGTTGATATGTTTTTAACAGTGCTTTGAAATAAATTAGATAAAAATGTTAGAACATAGTAATTCAGTTTAAACTAGTATTAAGTTTCTCGTGTTGCAGCATGGAACGTACAACCGTGTCAATTAGCAATAATGTCGTATCACTGTCAGCGACCGTACATAAAAGATCGTATTAAAAGAAGAAATAAATACGAAAAATATAAAACCGAACAGAAAGTAGTTGTAAAAACATTGAACCACGTGCGCAAAACGTAAAACAATTAAAAACAATAACGAAGTTGATTAAGGACCCGCGCGTTGTGACGGGCCATTAAAGGGGAAAAGTAAGCGTAAACATTAAACCACGCGCACACGTTGCAATGTGTTAACTTGTAAAATTTAGACAGAAACCTAAAACGAAAAATTTGTAAATTATAAAAAATTATTTAAAAAATATAAGGGACAAAGTTGAAAATAAGAAATTGTAGAGGTTAAATTGTAAAAATTATAAAAGTATTGGAGTTAAAAGTAAAAAAAAAATTAAAGATTAAAAAACTCAAAGTGGGTACAACTCACTAAACCTAAGGTACAAACATTGATGCACAATGTAAGACCCAGGAAAATCACAATAAGATCAATCTCGAATGAAAAACGCATAATGAGTATCGCTCGGTTAGATTGAATAGGAAGAAAAATCAAGATGAACACAATGTAAATAAACGTTAATACTATTCCAGAGATAAACTTGATTACAAAGTGAGAAATATTTCTGGTGTGTTACAAATTACATATTAAACACCTATTTATACTAAACAAGAGTTATCGTGCGAGAACTTCTTCTTGCACGGCAACTAGAACTCACAGAAACTTCTATCTTTAAAAGCTAGATTTTGATTTCCCGAGCCTCTAGCTTTGATCCCTACAATCTCCCCCTAGGCTCAATGAATCAAATCTTTAAAAGTCCATGTCTGCAACTTTATAATTGCCTCCATAAACATACATCTCGTTATCTTGGGCCTTCGTGATCAACCAGCCACATTGAGCAACAATAAAATGAACTGATTCATCAGCTTCAATTTGACAAGCCTGAATTTTCATCAAATCATCTCTTCTGAACTTGAGCAGATATAGTTAGATTTTCGACTTTTCTCAGAGTTGGCTTCCCTGTCAGATCAGAAGTCTCAGCTGGAGCATTTGTATGCTCAACTCCAAATTCAGAAGGTATTTCACCTTTGTCCAGCAAGATGTCTGAGAATAAGCTCTTCAAACTGTTTCCAAAAATATTTGTATAATCTGTTGGCTCATCAAGATCATCAAATGGCCTAATATCATCATGAGATTCTTTTGTTAAAATATATTGTTAAAAGTATAGAACTCCTTTTCATACAACTCTTCTATAGCATGGTCAAGTGGTAGGTAATCCTCTAGATTATAAGAACTTGGTGCGAAGACATTTTCAGATCCTGATTCATCAGAAGGACCTACAACTAATCCACTGTCACCACCCTGGTCACCATCATCATCATCATCAAACTTATTCTTACCTTTTACATCACCCTTACCCTTACCACCACCACCACCACCACCATCATCATCATCATTCTTATCATCATAATCAACCTTATCTAGTTCATCATCTTCATCATCGGCCTGAGAACTCTGAATCGCATGCTCTGGAGTGACAATCACATTAACAGAAGCTTGTGTTAAGGATTGATCATCAATAACTGCACCAGTCTCTATTATAATAGGCTCTGGATCTTCGGTAATAGTCTCTATCTGTTGAGTTTGTATAACCGATTCTTGATTAGCAGTTTGTTGTACACTAGTTTCTCTAGGTTTAGTAGTTCAAACTGGTTCTGGCTGACTAGTTTGAACTGTAGAATGAGCTGTAAAGGCTTTGAACTGATTATCCACCATGTAAACATAATTATACAAGAATTGTATCTGATGCTCCAAAGTATTTATCCATGTCTTTTTCAAATGAGAATCCAACTAAAGCATCTCAATCTGTTTAGTATTTTCTAACACCTCTCTCCAATACATTAACTCTTTGTTTCAATGTTGCTGATGTGATATGTGGAGAATCTGATGAAGTTCCAGCTTGTCATCTTTGCTTAGGAAGAGTGTTGATGAGATGTTCAATATCAAAAGTAATGTTATCATCTTGGCTTCTTGGTGGTGTAGATTGGATATTAATATTTGATGAAGAAGGAGTCTTAGTTATTATAGTGGTTTCAATCACAATAACTGCAATTTCCTGAGTCATAGCTTGATTGACTCTCACCTCCTCAACTGTTATAGGAATCTCTTTGCTTGCTGAAGTGGTAGTCATTAGAGTTTGAGGTTTTCTAAATGTAACACCTCTCCTTCTTCCTCTACCACGTCCACTTCTTTCAACATCTACTTTGTTCTGTGCAACCGTCTTCTTTCTTTTTTTAGTGTTAGGACAGTCTTTAGGAACAAAATCTATATCAGCTTCTTCTACAGTACGCTTAGCATGTGTGACATTCTTTTTAGGTCTTTCTTGCAAAATATAAGCTACATTGCCTATCTTGTCAGAAGCAGTTTCTGAATCAGAGCTGTCATCAAACTGTCTGTCAATTTCTTCATCAGAAGTAAGTTCTCTCTAAGGAGCTGGACTACCCGGACCATCATCGGGAGTTCTAGAAGAAGTACCAACGCTTTCGGCTTGATGTTGTTCCTTTGCTAGTTGTTGTTGTGGTTGTTGATGAGGTTATGGATCATCAGAAAATCTCTTAAGTTTGGTAAATGTATATCCAGAACATGCATTACCGAGAACTCCCAAAAGATAAGTAAATACATCCTTCTTCATGATCATCACTAAGTAAGTAGATGTTCCAAGATTAGATGACTCAGTACGTGCAGCATTAATCACCAACTAAATAAATCTGGGATACATAATAAACTTCTTCCCACTAGCAGCAAGCATGTTCTTCTGCATCTCAGCAAATATGACTTTAGAAATGTTGTAGGAAAGATCATCCACCAAAAAAACAAGTAATGATTCAAAAATATCACTTAGGCTATCCATTCCAGCCTTTAAGTTGCCTAGACAGTGCACTACCACATGAAATAAATACTTCTAGAAAGGTGGTAAGTATTTCTTCTCAAGAGAGGGATAACGATGCTCATAACCCATTCTCTCTAAGAAATCTTAGACCACATCATCATCTATCTTTACTGGTGCATTTTCTTGATCTCCCAATTGCAAAACTTTATTGATGATCTCAGCAATAATAATCATATATTTTCCTTTGACTGTTGCCACAATGCATTGATTGCCTTGTTCATCTTTTTCATTGGCTATAGAATTCTAGAAGCCCCTGATGACTTTTGAATAGATTGATAGGTTGGCTGTGATAGCATAATAGACACGTGAAGTGTTCAATCCTTCAATCAGTGATGTGAAAATAGCTTTGTCTTCTACAACATCACCAAGTTATTTGCATAAAAGCTAAGTGTGACTAAAAGTATGTTTCAATCAAATATGGTATACACAATATACCATTAAAAACATAAATTAGCGACACATAAATTAAATGTCACTAAAAATATGCGTCACTATATGGATTTTCTTTTGTAGTAAACCTATCTTGTTATGCCTTACCAATAATTAAAATATGACATGCGTTTGAATATATACATTACACTTAATGATTACAACCATTATTCAAAGGCTTATCCATATCAAGGAAGAGTTGTTGTATTTGGTCTTCATATAAGTAATGCAACATGCAAAGGGTGGCATAGGGCCAGCTTGAAATTTTGGGTCGCAACATATTAGAATCACTTGGAATATACCTAGTGTTTGGATTTTTACTAAGAGGAGCTTATCAAGAGAACTAGCTAATACCTAGCAAGCATCATTTTAGGCCTATACTTAAGCTTATGCCCTTGTTCTTTCCTGTAGTAATTAAAGAAATCTACTTGGTAACGAACAAAACAGATTTTGGCCAAAAATACTAACTTTCATTTCAAATACAAACTTTCATGAGTGTATGGAACAATTTAGTATTAGTTATTATTATGTTAGGGAAGCCACACTAGCAAGCTAAACATAGGTTTTGTTGGTTATTCCAATTCAAAATTTATATAACCTTTTTTGTAGTTTTTTTCTTTTATTATTATTTTTTTTGTTTAGCTTTACAATTTAACTTTAGGTTTTAGGGTTTAGATTTAGGGTTTTACTTTTAGATTTTACTTTTTTTTAATTTTAACTATTAGCTTTTAGTATTTAATATTTAGACTTTTTCATTTAGTTTTATGATTTAGCTTTTACGGTTTAGCTAGCTTATAACATTTAACTTTTAAGGTTCAACTTTTAGCTTTTTTTCTTTATTAAAAATATCTAGTTGAGAAGTATATCCATGGTATCTTAAAAAATAAGGTTCACACTCCCAATGGACCACACCTCTCTCCCCCTCCCCCCCCCCCCCCCTCTCCCCCCATCATTCCCCAAAAAATAAGGTTTCTCATTGAACCATTAAAATTCGAGAACTAGAAAACGCGTCAAAGCAATCATATGTGTGCGTGTGTATATTGATGCAATTAACAAAAGGAAGAAGACAGAAAACTAGAGAAGAGAATAAGTCACTCGTATTATTGCATATCCCTACTAACAGTATTAAAACAAGAATATTACTGCCTCAAATACACTTAGTTCAATGTTTACAATTAACCCCCTTGTACAAACACATACTGACATAAGTTTCCCTCTAATTCCCAAATAACAGTCAACCAGCCTTTGTCTCACAACAATACCCCCCCCCCCCCATAACATCCTCCTTGAATATGTATGGAATATAAATGGGTGGATTCACGAAGGATAGTGATCGTAGATTCACGATCGCGTGTCATCAAGTCCATAGACACATCGTTGGAATCCTTGGAAATGTATGGAATATAAATGGGTGGATGATACCCATATAATGCATAGAAAGGAGTCATTTGAACAGATAAGTGATAGGTGGTGTTATACCACCACTCAACCAAAGACAACCACTTATACCAAGTGTTAGGCCTTTCCATCACCATGCAATGTAAATATCCCTCAATACATTAGTTCACCACCTCTATTTGACTCTTTGTGGGTGGACAGTTGTAGAAAATTTCAATATGACACCTTGTAAAGCCATAAACTCTTGCTAGAAATAACCAAGAAGGTTCACCACCTCTATTTTACCATCACTTTATGGGTGGAAAGTTGTAGAAAATTTCAATATGACACCTTGTAAAGCCATAAACTCTTTCCAGAAACAACTAAGAATAGCTGAGCAACATCAACTACTGAATTGGGTGTTTCAAGGTCATCAAATGGCAATACTTGATCAAACGGTCCACAACAAAAAAATAGTGTCCTTACCATGGGAGGGTGGTAATCCACCAAGGAAATCCAAAGAAATTTCATCAAAGATTGTTGTGGGAAGCGGTAGGGGCATCATTTTCAAACTTAGCCCTTTAACAAGTATCTTAACTTTGAATGAACTTTTTAACCATTTTGTTATACCTTTCTAATAGAAAATGCCTTTTATTCTGTAAATGGTAGTTTGTACCCCCAAATGTCCTCCTATTGAAGAATCATACATCAATTTGATAATGTCTTGCCTTATTGAAGGGCCAGATCCCACAACAAGTTTGTACTTATAAAGCAAGACTGTTCCATCCCAAGATAATGACGAGAAACCTTGCCTTGCTATAAAGTAGCAATGAGAGTGGGAAGTATAGCATTAGAGGTCCAACGTAATTGAAAACTCTACATTAGAAGGGGTTCTAAGTTGGTCACATGCATAGCAAAGATTGTCACCCCATGTACACGAGATAAAGCATCTACTACATATTATCATTACCCTATTTGTACACAATCTCATAGTCATAGATCATCAATTTGGCTAACCATGTGTGTTGTAAAGGTGTAGTAACTTTTTGAGCGGACAAATATTTGAGGCTTTGGTTATTGGTACGAATGATAAAGTGGGAAGCTATCAAGTAATAGTGCCATTGTTTAGTGGCCATGAGAATGGCAAGAAGCTTCATCTCATAAACTGTAAGAACCTTGTGTTTAGGTGACAGGTTCTTGCTGATAAAGGAAATAGGGTGGTGATCTTGCATCAACACAACCCCCAAGCTCCAATTGGAAGCATCAGTCTCAACAAATAAAATATTTGTAAAATCATGTAGAGCTAATACCGGGTCTATGGAGAAGGTTGTTTTTAATGCCTTAAAGGCTATTTGAGATGCTTCATTCCACCCAGATCCATCCTTTAATCAAACCTTTGAGGGGTCTAGCTATATCTATACTACTATATAATACATATTAGAAGGATAAAATGGTAGTTTTATTCAAATTATAAGACACTCATACAACATTTTAAGTATAGAGTACAAGTGCTTTATGCAATAGTTTCACTTTTGCCCTCATTTAATTAACTTCTTCTAATTATTGTATTATTTAATGCACATTATTAATACATTATTTAATAATATGATATTATTTTAATGACTTCATTAAATTTTATTTTATTTATAATAATATAAATTGACATTTAAATTTATAGTTACTAATCATATTTTTATAACTAAATACTATTTAAATTAGGTATTATTTTATTTAAATACTTATATCTATACTACTATATAATACATCTATTTGGCTAGAAATGTAAGTTTGCCAAACATACAAATTTTGAAGCAACATGTACAAAGTCGTGCAAGTCATTTAAGAGCAGTAGAATAAGGAATTGATTAATATTTTAACATACTTTAGGAGCAATATGGTAAATTTATCCATTAAATTTTATATACCTTGACATTTTTGCCCTTGTCTCTTTCATGTATTTAATAAACATTATTAATATATTATTTAATAATATGATATTATTTTTTTCACTTCATTAAATTTTATTTTATTTAGGATACTATAAATTGACATTTAAATTTATATTTACAAATTATATTTTTTATAACTAAATACTATTTATATTAAGTATTATTTTATTTAAATATTTAAGTGTATAGCTTATATATATATATATATATATATCTTCATATTTATAATAATTATAATACTAATATTTTTCTAAGGGCATATTGTGAGTTTAATAGTTTTAATATTTATCTATATCTTTTATAATAAAAGTGAAATGAGGATAGAATGATAATTTTACATATGGATTAAGACATCCATATGAAAAGTCATGCTTAAATTTTAAAAAATTAACCATTTTATTTCATTTATGCCCTTATAATAAAGTATAACATATGATGCTTATAATACAAATGCTAAAGCATATAAAAGTGGCCAAACAAAACCACCATTTACTTTCAGTTTCGTTCGTTTATTGAGATTGAGAACTAATCCCTCTTCCCCTTTCTCTTGCTGGTTGTTAACAAATCAATAACAATCAAGATGGTAATTTGTTGTGACAATTTCTACATTAACTTTCTCTGATCTATGCAAATCACCACCGAAAGCTACCTTGAATGATTATAATACTCTAACCTACATTCATGAAACGAAACCCCCCCTAAAATCCAGGTAATAAGTGATTTCTGACCACAAATACCACCCATGCTTTCACTAATCTTCTTGGAATAATATAGTTGTCTTAAAAACTTTTATAATATACATAATTTTCTTCTTTCATTCAATTTTTTCAATAATTATATTTTGATTTTTTAATATACGTCACAACGCACCGAGCCGATATTAATTAAAATCGAATTCCCAAAAAATCGTGCAACAGCTGTATCACCGCAACGCACAGTCATTTACACTAGTAATACTAAATGAACGAATAAACCACCTATAATACCCAACTAGGCCCAAGAATCCTTACAATTGTTTCAAATTATAAGGTATTGGCTAGTTAACAATTGCTTCGATCTTAGCAAGATTAGGATGCATCCCTT
This sequence comes from Flaveria sonorensis, assembly GCA_025506505.1. NCBI lineage: Eukaryota > Viridiplantae > Streptophyta > Magnoliopsida > Asterales > Asteraceae > Flaveria > Flaveria sonorensis. The sequence continues at coordinate 14,212,727 of CM046425.1, read as the reverse complement.
CCCTAGAATTCACATACCCTAAATACTCAACAGTTGTACTACTAAAGCTACATTTATATTTCTTAGAAAACAATTTGTTAGCTTGCAACAACTAAAGTACCTCTTGTAGATGAATCAGATGTTGGGATAATGTAGTTGTATAGACCAAGATATCATTGAAGAACACTAGAATGCATTTCCTCAGTAGAGATTTAAAGACATAATTTATGTGGGATTGAAAAGTAGGAGGAGCATTTGTTAAGCCAAATGACATATTTAAAAATTCGAAATGGCCTTCATGCTTTTAGACAGCTGTTTTATGGACATACTCCTCACACATTCGAACCTAATGATTCTAACCATCTATTTTCTTAATTAATACTACTGGAGCAGCAAAGTCACTATGATTATTACGTATGACCGCGGTTTCCTTCTATTCATTTTGTCATTTTCTAAATCACATTCTTTTGTCCTATTGGGTATCGGTAAGGTTTTTGGTTAATAGGCCCACAGCCTGGTTTAAGGACAGTATGATTATCAAAAGGCCGTAAAAGGGGTAATTTGGTAGGATTAGCAAAAACTTCCTCAAATTGATCCAACAAGGAATGTAAAACTGATCTGTAGCCAATTGCAATACCGTAGAAGCGTGGGGTTTAACATCTTCCATATTTGAAGCATGTAAACTATGTAAATATGCTTTGGTGTATTGATTCTTTTGGAAGATCTTATGCATTGTTCAAAATAACATAGAGAAAGTTGATTATCCAAAATACCCATGAGTTCAAAGGGAACACCATCCACCATAAACTTGATCTATAGTCGTGGTACTAAAATTCCATAGGCTATCACTAAGAGGAAGTAACCATTGCACCCTTAAGATTATATCATAGTTCTCAAGAGGAATTAGTAGGACCTTAGTAGTGAACCAACGACCCTGCATACATCACTAAAACTGAGCATATTTCTTAGTATAGTTAAGTTGTTTCCCTTCTGCTACACAAACCTTGAGAGGTTTTTATCAAAAACCTCACACTCCAGCATTTTGGCCAACCTGTAGTCTATGAAGTTGTAAGTTGACCCGGAGTCAATTAAAATGTCAAGCTGATGAGTTCCCATCGATCATTGTCCCTTCATAGCGGCAAAAGAATGACTTTCCATTAATGCGTTTACAGAACAAAGAATCCACATCCTTTCATACTTGTAATTCTAACTCATCATCCTCCTTCCCTTCTACTTCAATTACAAACACTTGCTTGTTGGTACATTTATGAGCGGGAGTGTATTTTTCATTACACCAAAAACACTCCCCATTAGCTATTTTCTAGCTATCTTCTTACTAGATAGTGTTTTAACATTAGGAATAATAGTATTCATAGTAGTGGTAAGGAGAGGTTTAGTTGAAGGTGTAGGTAATAGTGGAAGTTTGAAACTACTAGACAAAGGAAAGGGTTTAAAAGAATTTGGCCAAGGCTTAACCGTTTGAGAAGACGATGGACAACAAGAAGTGATATTGTTCCACAAATTAGTGTGGTTAATGTTTTGGATTCGAGTTAAACCATAGTCCTCATTCAAAGAATTTGGCTGAAACATTTTAACCGGGCCCTTGTTTCATCTTTCATTCCTTTTAAAAACAAACTAATTGCTTAGGAATCCATAAGACTTACCTTGTTAAGCAATGAGTTGAACTTATTGCAATATTTATCAAAATCATCGATTTGCTTCAATAGTGCAATTTCCTCCATCGGATCCTAATAGAGAGTATTTGAAAATCGATTAGAGATGGCTCGAACATAGTCTACCCATTGCAAATCAGCCATCATTACACCCTTGGATCGCGTGAATGATTGAAGCCATTCAAGACCATCATCTTCCAAATTGATGATAGCATATCTGAGCTTCAAAGCTTAATTTTAGAGTTTCATCCACCAAAAAGAAGTGCTCACACTTATCTAGCCAACCATCAATATTCTTACCATCAAACCTCGAAAGTCCAATTTCCCCAATCTCATTGATCTGGTTGCATTGAGATCACGTTCATCTCTTTGATCATTTCCGTTCGCCAGTACCGGAATTTGATTAATCGCAGACGAAGTCGAAGTTCTGTTGCTCAATAATTGTTCCACCAAGGATCTTAATTCTGCCATCGATCTACTGCTTTCAGCCACAGATGTCTTCATTTCAGCCTTCAATTCCAAGAGTATGCGTTCATGGTCCATCAACACTTTATTGATTTCTTGATTCTAAGTGTTGTTCGCCATGTTTAATTGGTAAAGAGCTCCGAGAATCGGTAGCTCTTATACCACTTGATGAAATTAACAAGAGGCAGAAAAGAGAAAACTAGGGAAGAGAATAAGACACTCATATTATTGCTTAACCCTAATAACATATTACAGCAAGAATATAAGCAAGAATATAACTGCCTCAACTACACTTAGCTCAATGTTTACAAGTAACCCCCTTGTACAAACACATATTGACATAAGTTGTCCTCTTATTCCCAACTAACAATCAACCACCTTTGTCTCACAACATATATATTATGGAATTTTGGGTCCCTTTAGCACATAGGTCCTTTGTAGTCGCGCACCCTACAACCCTTAAAGACGTCCATATCTAAAGATCTAAAAATTTTGGTTATATATTCCAATATACCTCAAATTATATGTTGTAATGTATAACGTATAGTAATGCATACACGTGTGTGTGTGTTGGGCGTAAGTATGTTAAATTTAAGTTCTAGCCAAACGGGTGTTTAATTATGTTGCATGCTTTAAATGATAGCTTATATAGTTCCATCAACCCAAGAGAGTTTAATACTTTAACTAGAGTTGTAGACTCAAGTGTAGCTAGGGGCACTACATTTGGTTGATCGACCTCTGTACTTCTCTTCGTTTCCAAATACGTACAAAATTGTGAATTGAATGTGATTTATAAATTCAAGCAAAATGTTTCATAAAATATCAATATATATGATGAAAGAAAATATGTTACACAGTAACTAATTAATAGTTGAACTTGGAACTCCTGACTTGTGGCTCGCAATTTGTTTTCCTATATAAGCAACTTTCTTTGTGTTTTCCTTAATGATTCAATACTTATGTATACACACCCGGCCGATCATATATAATCTAAGTAGTGCATGAAATCATATAGCATTGGGATCATTATATGTTTAATATTTTGTAGACATGATCACCAAACGTTGGTGGAAGATGAGGCTAGCTTGAGTCTTGACATGCATCTTCAACTCGTTTGTACAACCCCTAAAGCAAGAAAGTGAAGGTTGTGCATACAGCAGTGAGTAGTACATGATGATTTGTACAACCCCTAATGCAAGAAAGTGTAGTTTGTGCATGCAGCAGTAAGTGGTACATGATGGTTTGTAGGTAAATAGAGAATAAAGTGGAGGGCATAACAGTAAAAATGAAAAGTAAGATGGAAGTATCAGTTTAGGGTTAAATTCAACCCACGTTGCTTTTCTGCTCAACCTACATTATGTGTACCAAATATAGAAAATGTCCTTATCTTGGCCAGCTGCCTATACAACATGATGAGACCTTAGGTATGGTTTTTAGGGTTTTTAAGACTACAATACCTTCCATTGAAGAGATATTGATCAAAGGGTGTTGTTTCTTCTTCAAAGGTACTGTTTTTGGTCAGTTTATATATACCCATTTACATGTTCATACAGATTCTATATCTTCTACTTTCTTGTAATTAATTTACTGTCATCTGGGAAGAAAGAGGAACTAGTTATTTGATCATTTTATTGGAAATGGTACTTATATGCTTCCATAAATCAACAGCATGGAAGACCTTATTTCTGATCTTCATCAGGTTGGCCATACTGCAACAGATCTAGATCGAGAGAAAGAAAGAGAGTTATGTGTGTGTGTGTGTGCGTGTTTGCTTTTCTTTATGGTTTGATGAAATTAGATTTTTAACCTTAGTCTTTCTCATGTCCTAATAAAAAGTTTGTTTCTTGAATGAAAAAGAAAACCCTAAGTTTGCAATTTGCAGTCTTTAAAACGATTGGTGTTTTCCTTCAAGTGAATCACTTATTGTACAACCATATGATTGGTTGTAGTATCAAGATCTAGTTCACTTGATGCTGTTATGCATTAACAATCATGGTTTTTCTACCTATGAGTACGTGAGGGTTTTCAGATGACATCAAAAGTGTTTTTTTCCTTTTAATAATGATTTGTGTTTAGATCAACTTACATTAGGGGGTGTATACTTTTAAATCTTTTTTTAATGATATTGGGGATGGAATAGATTCTACATGTACATGGTTTTGTAGATTTTTTCCCCAATTATTAGCTTAAAATTTTAAATCTTGACTATAAATATGAGAATGTTTTTTCAGATTACTTATGCATTTAGTTGATAATTGGTGTGTATATGTATGCATAAACAACAGGTAAAATTAAGCATGGGTAGAGGAAAGATCGAGATCAAAAGGATCGAAAACGATACAAGTCGACAGGTGACCTTCTGCAAGAGGAGGGGTGGGCTTTTCAAGAAAGCTTGTGAACTTTCTGTGCTCTGCGATGCTGAAATTGCGGTGATTGTCTTCTCAACAAGGGGACGCGTCTATGAGTATTCCAGTAACAAGTAATTTTATTATTTTAGTTTGTTTTTCATTTAGCTTCATTTTACTCTACTATAGTGAACCAGTTTTTTAACCATCCCATATATTGCCGTTACTAATTTATTTATCTTACAAAATGTAAACATAACATCATATTACACCAAATGAACTCTTTTATAACCAGTTTTGGTGGTTGATCATAAGCTTACGAATAACCTTCAAGTATATGAATTGCGAAAGCAAATCCGTGCAAATTCATGTAAATGAACACGTTGTATTGTTTGCTACTTGGTTTTCGTAGAAAAAAAAAACAAAAGAAAGAATTGCATATATCCCCTTGTGCCCCAACTTAATTGTATATATATTTATTCAAACCTTAATTTAAATTGCATATATTCCCTTCATTAAAAATATTTCACATAAGGGCAATATAACTATTTAAAAAATTAAAGAAAATTTACTACAAAAACAAATCAAAGGGATTGCATTATCCTTTCAATTCCAATCAGCTATTCATGATGTCCTTCGGCCAAAAATAAGATGTGTTTTTTATTCGTTCTTACATATCGATTTATTTCTTTACGAATAAGAAGGTTTTGTTTTTTGGCTTGTTTGAATTTGTCACAAATAGAATAGTTTGTATTCTTATGCAATTGCCGCTTTGAGATTAATAAATAAATATAATTAAACCAAACATAAAGGGTATGTGCAGCTTGTTTATATTTTTTGATTTTACGCACACTAATCAGCTTGTTAGAATTTGTTTGAACATGTTGGGATCACTTTTTTAGTTTACACAAATATGCACTTGTTTGAATTTGTTTAAACATGCTAAGCACTTTTAATTCAATTGGGTATAATTGTAATTTTTTTAATAAAGATAAAATAGTCACAATATAATTTATTTTTAATATATCAACTCAAAGTGAGTATATTTTCAATTCTTTTTTATTAAGCAGGGATGTATGCAATTTTTTATTTAGGTTGGGTAAATACTCAATTTATAACATTTAGAAATGAATATATGCAATTGCCCCAAAATTAAAAAAAAAAAAGAAATAGTACTTGCTCTTGTGGCCAAGTTATAAATTATTGCAAACACACACGGACACACACATACAAACATGTTTGTATTATAAAAAGACAAGTAAACTTATGCAAGTATTTGGAACTACAAGTTCGTGGTGAGCATTTGAATCTGCAATATATTCCTTTTGGGTGTAAGTTCACTATCAGTGCCAAAAGAGACCTTGCATGCTAATAGAAGTTTGTGTTAGAAACATAAATGGGAAATTAATTATGACTTGCGAGTTCTTTTCCTTAAAACACAGTGGTCTTCTGTCTTTCCATTTTTAGATACCTACAGAACACACGGGTAAAACCCTAGCTTGAATGTGTATGTATGCATGCATGTATGTATGCATGTATTTATGCATGTATGTGGGGTGGACCTTGGAGCATGGTAAAGTTGCTACTATGTCCGGAAAACAGCTTTTGCAAAATTGCATGGTAAGAATACGTACATTTGGCTTAAAGTGTCCAAACCAGCAATACACGTGCATGCGGGAGCCTTGTGTATCGGGCTTGTTCTTATATACATATTGTTTGTATGTATCAACTGTGTTGTGTGTGCTTCATGCATATTGCATGATCTCTGTTAGTTTTGAGTGACTGCATGTATATGTCCAGCAGCATGAAATCAACTATAGACAATTACAAGAAGACAATTTCCAGTGAATCAAACTCCTGCTCACATCAAGAGATTGATGCTCAATTAGTAAGATCGATCTTTAATAAATAATATTCTTAAAATACGATAAATATATTATTATTATTTTTATTATTTACTTGCTTGCAGGTTGCAACAACTTTAAAGTGTGTATTCGTGTTTTTGTGCTTGCAGTTTTATCAACAGGAGGCAGAGAAGCTTCATCAGCAGATAGAAATACGTCAAAATTCTATCAGGTAATTAAACACACATCTATACCTAATAAATATGCAAATTGTTGTTTGACATTGAAAAACTTTTAATACTTTTTAAATTTTTAATATCAACTATATAATATTTTGTATTCAATTCATGTTATACATGGATTTTTAACATGGTGTTCGTGTGTGTATAGGGCAGGGTTCAAGAACTCACTTTTTTGTGAAACTTTAAAAACCAATATAAGCAATTATTCTTCAATTGCAAAATGGTAATTAATAAAAACATAATAAAAAAATTATAAAATAAAAAATAACATAAAAATAAAAAATAGAAACACAACAATATTTTTCTCGTTTTCCTCTTTCATAAAAAAAATATAAAAAATACAAAAAACTTGTTTTTTACGAAATTCGTTTTACACGTGTAATATTGTATTTATACATGTGCAATATCGGATTTATACATATGTAAATCCAGTATTACACATGTGTATAACCAGATTTACACATGTGTAAATAACGGGTGGACGATTTTTTTTAAAGTATATGAATATGGTACGGGTTGGAAAGATAAAAAATACTGAAATTAATATTGAAAATTTTTTGAAAAAATAATATCGTGAAAAAAAATTATGAACTTTAAAAAAAAAGTGAAAAGGAAATATGATTTAAATTATGTGGCTCATATTGATTTCTAGAGTTCTCATAAAAAATAGTGATTCTTAAGATAATCATACCCTATATATATATATATATATATATATATATATATATATATATATATATATATATATATAGGGGCTGGTTAAAATAAAAAAAAATGTATTTGCCTAAAAAGCTTAAGAAAAAATCATAGCTCTCTTTTTCATGAATCAATGGTTGTGATCAATTTTTAAACATAAAACTAGTCCCATGGGTAATATGAGAAAGCCATTTTTGTTGACTTTTTTTCAAATTCCCTCACTTTATTCAAATGTTCATAACTTTTTTATACGATATTATTTTTTAAATTTAATCGCACCATAAAATCAAACGTTTTATCCTCTTTAATTTGAGTATAGTATTCCAATATTTTTTGATAAAAAAATCGTTATCACGAAAATGTGTTGTTTTATGATAAAAACAACACATTATGTACGTTTTGTCGTAAGACAACACTTTTGTGTTGTTTAACGTTAAGACAACACGTTATGTGCTGTTTTAGGTTAAAACAACATATTATATGCTGTTTTAGGGTAAAAAAACATGTTATATTCTGGTTTAGGGTAAAATATAATGTTTTGTATTGTCTAATATTAAAATCGTCACTTAAAATTATTCTAAAATTGTATTGTTTTATGATAAGAGAGTGCATTTTGTGTTGTTTCATGATAAGAAAACACCTTATATGTTGTTTTAGGTTATATATTATTTTACGATAAGAGATCATGTTTTATTTTGTTTAGTGTAAAAGATTATATAAAATAACGTAAATTTATGTGTTGTTTATAGTAAAATAACAAGGTAAAATATCACATACTGTGTTGTTTTATAATAAAACAACACGCTCTATATGGTTTCAATGTAAAACAACATATTCTTTAATGTTTTCATGTGTTGGTAATATGTAAAATAACACGTTCTGTGTTGTTTTCACGTTATGTGTTGTTTTCACGTTCTGTGTTGTTTTCATATAAACCAACACGTTTTGGGTTTTTTCATATAAAACGGGATGTTATGAGTTGCTTTTATGAGAAAAGCATGTTTCGTTCTACTTTTACATAAAACAACATGTTTTCTGATGTTTTCACATAAAACATTATGTGATGTGTTTATTTAACATAAAAAAAATATTTGTAGCTGATTTAGGATAAACCAGCATATTCAGGGTAAAACAGCACAAAACATGTTGTGTTTATGTGTTTTTTTTTACATAAAAAAAAAGTTTTGATTGAATGAAATCAAAAACTTAAAAAAAAGATGAATAAAATCAATTGAGATTAAAATAGATTAAAAAAAATAAAAGAAACTAATTTTGGTGTTGTTTATATGTTTTTTATTGTTAAAGACAATATTACCCTTGCTATTCAATTTTAAATTTTGTCATGTGTCAATCCCATATTGCTTCTGGTTTTTTAGGCAAATGGTTTTTTTATTTGGACCAGCCCTTATATATATACTAGTTTAAGTTACCTGTGTATTACACGGAAGTGTGAAGAGTTAATTATTAAATAACATAAAAGTAAAAATAAAATCAAGTGTGTTATATATTAAATAAGACATAACAACTTTTAATTATAAGATCACAAATGAGCAAAAACATCCTTGTAAACTACATTTGTAGTAACATTAGTAGGTTTACACATATTATTTAAAGCTAAAAGCTTCAATCCATCTTTACTCTTAACTTGTGACAAGATGACACAAAACTGATCATGCGTAAAAATAGGCTCTTTCAAGTATAAACTAACACTTGACAGAGATTTACCTTAACTTTTGTGTATTGTTATAGCAAAATATATAGTCAAAGAAAACTGTCTTTTTTTAAACTTAAACAGAATACTTTTGGCGGGTCAAATCGTGAGCTAGATATTGAGTGGGTGTGAGGATATTAGTATGAAGAAATTAAGATTTAAATAATATATACTGAAAAGTTATGTGTAATAATTAGATCAATTTTGAATTATTTTGATCCTGTAATCAAATATATAGATATAGTATTGAATCAGGTTGAAACGGGTTAAAAATGTTTATAATATCTTTGATTAGTTGTTGATTATTATTTATTTAATACCAACTTTAGTAAACCCGTGTATTATACGGGTTGAAAAAATAAAATATTAAATACAATAAAAAATTTTAAAGTATAAAATGATAATCTAAAATAAGATATATTAAAATTACATATGAGTATTAACTATAAGTAATAAAATCACGATATCAATTTTAAACTTTTATTTTTAAACTTTCTTTTCAAAAAAAGTTAAATATTTTTTTCAAAACAAACCATATTAAAAATGTTAATTATAACTCCTAATTTTAATTGTTTTTAGTTTATAAAAAAAATTTACTTTTTAAAAATACCAATTTTAAAATATTTTATATTTAAAAAAAAAATAGATGTTTTAGAAAAAAAAAATAATTGTATAAAAAATTGTTTTCTAAAATAACATTAATAAAAAGACATTTTTCTTAATTTACCAAAAAATTCATCTAAAAAAAATAAAATTATTTAATATTTCTTAATTTAAGTAATTATTTAAGAGGAGAGATAGACGGAAAAAATAAACTTAAGAGGCCTAGAAATGTGTCAAATGTCCCCATAAGTTACTCTTTTAGTATTATATATATATATATATATATATACACACACATATATATACATATATATACATATGTATATATATATACACACATATATATACATATATATACATATATATACATATGTATATATATACATATATATACATATGTATATATATACATATATATACATATGTATATATATACATATATATACATATGTATATATATACATATATATATATTTATATATATATATATATATATATATATTTATATATATATATATATATATATATATAATTTCATGTTTTTGTGCATGTAGTTAATTTTTTGATGCTATTTAATATTTTATTATTTCAGGCACCTTAAAGGAAAAGGATTGGATTGTTTGAACATGAAGGAACTGAAACAGCTAGAAACGAGACTTGAGAAAGCAATCTCAAAGATCAGGTCCAAGAAGGTAATTAATCATATTGAACCCAAGGGTAGAGATGATTAATTAATTGGACCTCTAGGTCCATGCAAACAAATTCGGGTCAAAACGTATTAATATGGAACTCAACAAACGTTTCATGAAATAGTAGAATTATATATATAAATTATAATTAAATTATCAGTCATGATGTCTAATATCATACTATTAAAATAAGACTTAACTTTTAATTAAGTTCTTGATTTAGTTCTTCGAGCATCTCGGATGGTAGGAGAAAAAGATACACACAAACACGTAAACTAATATGTCAGATCAGATTTCTAATTATCTTATAGAAAATTAGAAACCCATATTTTGGTCCACAGCCAGCGTTTGTTTGATATTTTTTAGGCACCATTGGAGCTGCTCTAAATAGTTCAATGCATTTTAGTGACTCTTTGGTGCCTCACCTTTTAAAACATAACTTAAATCGATTTTTTTACGGTACATGATTTAAATTATCTTATCGATCTACTATAGAAATAACTTACCTCTAACGTTAAAAGAATGGAGAGGGAAAATTAAAATATGAGAACTATGACAAAGATTAACAATTTCTTATTGAAACGAACTAAATGATATTAAGAACTCTGAAAACAAAATTTGTAAAAGTATCTAAAACATCCTTTCTTCATTAAACTATCCCTAGATAATAATGGTTTCGTTAAAAAAACAAAAATAGGCGAATATACATTTATAGTCATTTTCAAATGTGACCACTTCTGTTAGTTTTAGCTCTTTATTAACATTAGTTCCTACTTATCACTATTGTTGCTATTGACTAAAGTTCACTACAAAAAAAAAACCATTAGAGGCGACATTTGTCGCCGCAAATAACCGGGTTTGTTGCCGCTATTACTATTAGCAGCGACAGGTCGCCGCTATTAAGTCGACGCTAATAATTTGTCGCTAATGGTTGATATATCGCCATTAATATGTCGCCGCTATTAATACTAATAGCGGCAATTTCGTCGCCTCTGTATGTCTATCAAAAAAATTTCGGGAAGCATTATTAGCGGTGACACTGTCGCCACTAATACTATATTTTTCATTTAAAATTTTTTTTTATTTTTTTTAATTTTCAGTTTTAAAAACTAAATATACCTGTATAAAAATAAATCTAGATTTTCCAATAACACAAATTACATTAATGAAATCTAATATTAAGAAGTACACAAGTGTTAACTAAGTATGTCAAATACATTGTTTAACTTAAATATCAAATGTCATTAAAACAAACTTAAACTACTTATCAGAAATCCTATTCATCTCCCTCGTCCGAATCATCTTCTTCAGCTTGATGTAAAGCTTTTTGCGAGGCAATAAGCTGCGTAATTTGAGACATAAAATTCGCATTTTGAAACAGACTTGCGATTTGAGCCTACAAAACAAAACATATATTATAAGTTGTTGCATTTGGCAAAGTATAAATTATAAGATAATACATCCAACTTTAAGTATATCAAGTGTGTTTGTATCATTTTGACCCATTTCAACCAAAATGTACATAATTCAACTTAACTTTACCCATTTTGATCCGTTTAAGATAAACCAACAATGATACACTTAACACCTTCAAGTTTAAGCGGTTAAAGTTCATTTTTACCCATTTTGACCCGTTTTAACTCAAATTAACATGTTTTTAAATATATCAAGTGTGTTTGTATCATTTTGATTCATTTCAACCAAAATCTACATAATTTAACTTAAATTTACCCATTTTGACCCACTTAAGATAAACCAACAATGATGCACTTAACACCTTCAAGTTTAAGCGGGTAAAGTTCATTTTTACCCATTTTGACCCGTTTTAACTCAAATTAACGTGGTTTTAAGTATATCAAGTGTGTTTGTATCATTTTGACCCATTTCAACCAAAATCTACATAATTTAACTTAAATTTACCCATTTTGACCCGTTTAACATAAGCCAACAATGATGCACTTAACACCTTCAAGTTTAAGCGGGTAAAGTTCATTTTTCCCTATTTTGACCCGTTTTAACTCAAATTAATGTGGTTTTAAGTATATCAAGTGTGTTTGTATCATTTTAACCCATTTCAACCAAATTCTACATAATTTAACTTAAATCTACCCATTTTGACCCGTTTAAAGTAAAACTTATATAATTTTAATACCTCTGAAAATGTCCGAGGTGTTTGTTCCTGCTCATGAACAAACGAAGTCGACCCTGCAGATGAAGACGGTTTACGCCCAATCCCTCTAATATGTTCACGGCGTTCTCCCAACACTGACTCAAAAACTTCGACCTCGTTATGCGTTGATGAACAATTTTCTTCGTTTTGGGACTGACTTAGCTCATCAAATCGTCCTTTGAGCTGATTCTATATTAATTAACAAAAAGTGATCTAATATATATATATATATATATATATATATATATATATATATATATATATATACATTTCAAAACTCTACTTTATATAAAAACTTACATATTGTTGCTCTGCTATCTCGGTATCAAAGGTGTCATCTTTACCGGTATGAGCATTCTGAAATGCCTCAAGTCTGCTCTTATTCTGTTTAACATTTAAAAGTACATCATATATTAAATAAATACTTGTATACAATACACATACAAATAATTAAAGCATTACCTTCTTGTAACAATAACTACTATATGAAGCAGTCCCCCCATGATTAGTGTATTGTTGTTGTTGTCGGTTTGCTTTGTTTGATGATGATGCTTTTCTGTGTCCGTCACTTAGGAAAAAATCAACTGTTTTCCTTCAGTTTTCATGATTCATTCCTTTTGGAGGGTTGAGCCTTGCTTGTTCCACATCTTCATATCCTCCAACACGCTCAAAGTGTCTTTTTGCATAGTTTTACGATCTTTGAATCGTTTGAGATATACAGAACGAATGCCACCCTCAATCCGAGCGCGTTCACGATCTCACAAAATCTCATCAAAATCAAAGCTTCGCTACATTTAAGTTAAAAAAATGAAGTTAGTTAAATAAATACCGAACAATAAACATAAAACATATAAAAGTTACCGCCATATGCTCCTCCAACACATTCTTCTGAGCATCAGAAAGATCAATCAATGAACGTACATTAAAAGGATAATTAGCCTCCATGTATATCCCCACCTCGTGAACAAACATATCATTAAGTTCACCAACAGGGGTATACGTGGCAGCTCTATCAAAAGGGAGAGATAAAGATCCTCCCTTTTTGGCCAGCTCCTGCTGTAGTTTTTTGTTTTTCGCCTTCTCTCTTGTTTTTCGAGAAGACGTACCTACAATTATAATAAAAATTTATCAGTTGCAATATATATTAATAATAATTGAATAAACATAGTAAATAAATAAATTATATAACAATTGTCATCCAACGCGTGACTTCCAGGACCGCCAAATGGAGAAAGTGGCGGATCCCCCGCGCCATCACCTCCATGACTCATGACATCAGCTATGAGATATACCAAAACAATCTATAGTGATATCATGTCATGAAAAATTATAAGATGTAGAACATAATATTAAATTTAGACGAAAGTTTTCTACTACAACATGAAAAATTATAAGATGTAGAACACAATATTAAAATTATACCAAAACAATCCACAATGATATCATATATAAATACATATACAAATCGTAACAAATCTTTGAATCAGAGTCACCCTCATATACTTCAGTGTCTTTGTTAGACCCCTCAGTGTCATAATTAGAATCGTCCTCATCATAATCAGCCTCGTTCTCAAACACATCATCAACGGTAATAGTTGGTGAATTAACTTCAGTTGCAGTCTCGCCTTCGGTGACATAAGTAGGCATGTTATGAAAGTATTGTGTGAAGTCAATGAAAAGTACACTATTAGATGAAGAATGGTTGTGAACGACAACAAGATCTCTAGTCAAGTCATTGTCAACAGTTTGAATGTTCTCCACGAGGCCATCATTGGATGTAGGTTGATCCTAAATTTTTCAATGCTTAACATTCTCGACGACCCACCGGTGATTATTGTTTTGATTTCTTCGAGAAGGTTCTCGGATGTAGAACACTTATTTAGCTTGGGAGGCAAATATGAGTTGATCGTATTTGTCCCATTCACGTTCTGTGTTGATACTAATGATATTATTGTCGTATGAAACACCCCTTCGAGTATCAAACCATTTGCAACGAAATAGGACTGTTGAATACCCATTTGCATAACATAATTTAATAATCTCTTCAACTTGCCCATAATATTTCTCACCATTCTCTCCCTCCACTAAAACACCGAAGTTTTGCGCTGTGCGTTGCGCGTCACGGTCAACTATCATAAACCTAACACCGTTGACTATGCAAGCAGTGTAACTATAGGCATTTACATCCATTGAAAGAGCATACAACTCTGAGTGAAAATTTGGAGAATTTTGTATTTTCATCGAATAAACCTAAAAAAATAAAAAAATAATGTGTCTTATATATGAATTACCTAACAAATATAGTAACAGGTGTTATATATGGATTATCTTCTCGAGAAACCATGTTGGAAATTTGATTTTAGTATCCTCATGTGGACATTCAAATTTAAATTCACTATATTATTGATAAAAATATACAATAAGTGAGAAATGAATATCTTTAATTAATGATAAAAAGTTAAAGATAGAAAATTTTACTTCATGTAGTCTCTGACTTCTTGACAGCTATCGAGGACAAACTATTCTAACTTAAGCTTTTCACTTGGAGAAAGATATTTCATCTTTGTTGCACTAGCCGGATGACATTTAGACTCAAATGCATACACGTTTCTTTTTTTGATAATGGCATCCTCGTTTATGTCAGAGCGATTAAACTGAGTCTCAACATCTCGAAGGTATCTCGAGCAAAATGATAGAGCTTCTTCAGCAACATAACCTTCAGCTATACAACCTTCCAGCCTTGCTTTGTTTCTGACATAATTGTTTAGTTTTTTCATATATCTTTCAAACGGATACATCTATCTCATACATACTGGACCACCATGAATCGCTTCCTCAGGTAAATGCAAAACTAAATGAACCATAATGTCAAAAAATGTCGGAGGATAGATCAACTCTAACTTGCATAATATTATAAGAATGGCATTTTTAGCTTTCTTCATATCCTCAACCAATAGTGTTCTTGAGTAAAGTTGCTTAAAAAAACATACAAATATCAACTATTGGTGTATAAGTATCTTTGGCCAAAAATCATCTAACCCTAATAGGTATCAAATGTTGCATGAGTATATGACAGTCATGAGATTTCAACCCAGTAATGTTAGTACTGTTATCTATCACTCTCTTGCTGATATTAGATCCAAACCCATCAGGCAATTTAACATCTTTTATAAACTCACAAAATAGCTTTCGATCACTAATTTTCAATGAGTATTTTGGGTGTGGACTATACCACTATTGCGAAGATTTCTTGTAGTGGTTCCTATTAACCAAAATAAGTTGTTACTGACTACAAAATTACTATTGATATAACGTAGCTATTTTCTCTTATGAGTGTCATTCTACACTATAGTTAACCTTATTGTTGTATTCTAGCAATGTATTTTAACAATCTTCATCTTATTATTAAGTCAATACTTAACATATTCAGCAGATGTTCAATACATTTAAACATTATGAAAACTTATGACGAACATATATGTATCGATATCATCACTAACTTTATAACCTTTAAATTGATAGTATCCCTGATGAAATGTTACCTTAATAAATATGTGTTGTCATCCCCTGATACGACTAGTTCTTTGATAAATGTATTGCACTGTGGTTGTCACATAAGACCAGCGGAACCTTGATTGAACCCCAATTTAGATATAAAATCCTTGTGCTATATAGCTTCTTTCACTGCATCAATCAAAGCTATATACTCATCTATGATAGTTGACAAAGCTACAATGTGTTACAATCATGCTTTCCATATAACAATGCTTCCTAGAACTTGAAATTAACGTATAACCACTCACATATCTTCCTTTATCATGGTTTTTTTGTAAATTAACATCTACATATCTAGATATCATATTAATTTATCATATTAACCAAGATCAAAACTAGCCCAACACTTCTGGTTCCACTTAAGTGCCTAAAGATCCACTTCACAGCTTTCTAATATGCTTTTCCAAAATTTTCTGAGAACCTACTCATCATAATAACAGTAGTGCTTATATCAAACCCATTACACCCTATAAGATACATTTCACTTCAAACTTTATTGTGATATGGTATAACCATCATATCAATAACCTCATAACTTGTTTGATGGAATACTTGCTTGATAACTTAAAGTTCTCATAGCTTTACTTAGTTCCAAAAGTAAGTTATGTAACACATTCATTACATAGGTACCTTGGGTCAACTTAAGTCACCTATGTTTTATTTTCTTGTGAATTTTCCATTTCTTGTATCTTCTTGGTTTCCCGAACTCTTCATATCAAACTCGATCATAAGCAACATCTAAGTAGCATTAACCTCCTTCACATCCTTCCATTACTAGAATGTCATCTACATATAACAAAAAAGTACATCTAACTCTCTTATTATGTATTATTTAAAGTAAATACAACTAATATAGTTGTCACTTTCAACCTCTTGAGTGACCATATACCATCATTAAATGTCAAAGCTCTAGAACATCTTTTTGTTTAGTAGAAGTTATGATATCTGGGTGACTATTTGGACATGTCCCAAACCAAAGTATATAAATATGTTACCTATGTTGGTACTTCAAAAGCCACCTCAACTTGAAGTTCCTAGTCGATCATCATATTTCTCACCAAAAGTTTCACCATATTTGTTTTCGACTACATCTTTATACGATGTATCTTCCTTTAGAAACTACATGACTTCATATGGTAACTTTAGGATTACACCTTCGAGAGTTCCAGGCATGCTAGAAAAATACATATGTGTGTCTGGGCTATAGTTTTCATTTATTAACACAAGTATAAGCTAATGCTCCAAACATTTAAGATTCTAAGAGTCCGCAATCTTCCCAGCCTAGATCTCTGTTGATGTTTTCTTACTAATTTCTAAATATGGTGACCTATTCATCATATATGTTGCAATGATCGTAACATCAACCCAGAACATCATTAATAACCCTTGACGGCATGATAAGCACCATGCCTTGTTTAACAATATTTTATTCATCCTTTTAATCACACCATACTTATATGAGTTCCTACCATAGCTAAATGTCTAGCAATCCCATTACTCTTCTAGAATTGGTTGAACATCCCGTTAAATATTTAAAACCATTTTTAATTTCATGTTTCATCATATTCCTTTTGGTTTGAGTTTTAACTAAAGCTTTTCATTTCAAAACTTTTCATAATCTTCATCCTTATATGTAAACATATAAACTTGAACCCTCTTTAAATAGTCATGAATGATTGAAATAAAGTATCTAGCTCCATCTGGAGATGGATTCTTATCTCAAGTCCCTACAAATCTGAATACATATAATCCACGTTTATGTAATGGCTTCCCTTGCTAAATTTAACTCGATCTTTATGACTTAACCTTTCACATAATGCCTGTGAAAGCCAATGTAACAATCTTAGAGATCCCTAACTTTTTGTATTTTCGATTCCATTAGTCTTTGATTGCTTATATAGCCTAATCATGTTAATTATGTCATAACATTGCAGCCTTTTCAACATTTAGTTCTACAACTAAGACTGATCTTGAAATCCTTACTCCTGCTAGCAACTCTATGTTGTATATATTTCTCATGCAAGATAAAAACATCATTGATCCTTTTACCACCTTACCCTACCAATACCCTACTTCACGTGACAACCAACTTCTTCAAAAGTTCTCGTTAAGATCAAAATTTATCTTATGTTTCTAGAATATACATTATATTTTAAAAATAGATTTCAAACCTAATGTTAAATGTGACAATCACACATTCTAGAATCTTGCATGGTCTAGAAGTCTATAAATCTTAGTATCACAATACAAACTTTTTTTAACTAAGAATCCTTAAAAACTTCTTATTAGGTGTCATAATAATAACAACTAGAATCTATGATTCATTTCTTACCCCTTCCTCAGCCCCCTACTAGACACCATTAACACTTCAACATTTTCATATCTATGAGAAAAAACATCTGATGATTAATAGTCATGAGTTGATTAATAGTCATGAGTTGATAGACTAGCTTATCCCTTTCTTTTCAAATCCTTTCAAGGGAATCCTTTTTTAAAGTGTTTCCGGAACATAATGCTATATTTTCAAGATCAGTTATCAATTTAATAAATTCATCAAGAAGATAATGTCTATATCTTTTTCATGTAGCTTCACTTTTATATACTCAAGATCAAGCTCTAATTTATTAAATTTATTAAAATGATTTTCAACAGACTTACCAATAGCCATTTATAAGGTATAGAATAACGTGTTAGGAGACTTTTTCATGTAAACACTCTTTAATTTGACCTAACTCCTAAAATAAAATGTTTCTTTCTAACACTTCTCTTAATACTTTGTCCCTAAGAATCAAAATGAGGGGACCACGAACCTTTTCCATAATGCTCTTTATCAGGTAGAGTTGTAACTAGAAAGCTTTGCTTCGCCACCAAAAGCACCAATAATTCCTTTTTCCGTCGACAGTTTCCTCATCTTCATCCTCCATAGTCTAGTTTTGTTCGTCCCATTGAATTTCTCCACATCAAATTATGTTAAAATCATTCGTCAATATGAGCGTAATTTAAGCTGAATCTGACTCTAATATCAATTGTTAATACTAAAACTAAAACTGATTCATCTTAAATACCAAAAAATAACATATGAAGAATCAAAATTTTAAATATGAGAATTATCACGAATGATAATAGTTTTTTTTTTTGTAATATAAATTAATCAATGATTATGAAGAATAACAATTGAAGATGATAATCTTTACGAGTCTCTCTCAAGCATTCTCTCCTCGTCACTTGTAAACCCTCTCTAACTAACCATAATAGCTAATAGGAAAGCAAAATTATGAGATTGAACACTTCTAGTCCATGTCAGCAGTAACATGTTCCTACTAACGGTATTAACTTCCGTTTCTACTAACTCTTTATTAACATTGGTTCCTACTTGGTTCCTAATTGTCGTTCAATTTCTACCAATCACTATAGTCAGGGGCGATCGTCCAGAGTCCAATCTTACGAGGAGACTAAATATTCAAAAAGAAACTATATATATTAAAAAATTACTCTATAAATGTGACCCATTACACATTATATATTAGCTATTCCACCCAAATATAATTTGGGTTAAACTATTTTACTCATTTAATTATAGCACATCACACACAAATAATTGTATCAGTCTTGTTTAAGCTCCACCAATAGTATCAATATTGAACTTTAGTTGATTTTACGTTTGACTTCCAATAATACAGATCAACATCTACCAACTACTTGTTAAGTCTTAAAGAATAAAACTTGAGATGTCTTTCCGATTCAAATCTCACATGCTATCTTCTTCATGAGTCGGATTATTATAGAAGAGGCATTTCATTGTTTTTCCATTTTAGTTTTAGTCAATGCTACATCATCTTAAAATCAACTTTTGTCATTTTCTAATTAGTAAAATCAAGATAAGAGATATCAAGAGCCAAGACGATCAACTGTAGGATATCATCATTTATGGTTAGAAGAATATTTAATCTTTCTTTTAGTTTTACTAATGCTGTCATCTTGTTTGATCAACAGCATGACATGATAACTGCAGAAACCGAATCCTTGCAGAAAAGGGTACGTAAATAAATACATTTTATGTTTACATGTCATAAGACTTTTAGTTTAGTTTCAATATAAAGGTTTCTAAGTACGTATTAGCCTAATTGTATTTGTCCATCTTAACAACCGATTAGATTGAAAAATAAGTCTATTTAAATACGCCATTATATTACTGGTCACATGGGTGGCTTGATCATTTTGGAGTCTAAAGCGAAATGAAATTTTAAGGCAATGTATAGTCGTATATAAGAGTTTTTTATAAGGTTTATCGTTTTCTACTTTACAACATGCCTAATAACAAGAAATAATAAAAATATATTTTGGGTCTAAAACCTTACTTTCTCAATCTTCAACTACGACAGGAGATCGAGCTTGAACATAACAATAAAGCCCTTCGCTTGAAAGTAAGCTCAAACCGACACAGTTTGACTCTTTTTTTGTAAGAACAAGAGTAATCCAAGTGATTTGATAATTGCAGATTGCTGAGAATGAGAAGTTGCAGCAGCATGAGGTAGATGATGCTGGTTACCAAGCAATAGAAGCTTACCTTGCAAGAAGTGCCCTTCAACTTAATATTATGGGGCCTTTGGAGGGTACCCCTACTGCTTATAATAATACAATCTCTCCCAACAAGTCTCTTCGCATCTGGTATAATTGAACACTGGTTATCCAATAGTCATTTAAGCTTATAGATTAATTTTATTATTAAAGGTTTAAATATATTTATGTATTTATTTATTAAAAAAGAAAAAATGGCACTTATGATAGTTTTGTTTTTCAGGTGAATTGTTACCATATATGATGGTTGAACGACATAAGCGGTACTCATATAAAGTTTATATATATGTAATTTGAATGTAATATCAATTTGGAGCCATTTTCACCGTGACAAGATATATATATTGTGTGAGTTTGATTTATAAACCTGATTAAGTCTGAAAACCTTGATGTATTTGTGATGATATCAAGACTCTTAACTACGATTACTACCGTCTAATATCGATTTTAGTATTGTAACCCAAAAGAAAACAAAATTATTCTAGTAACACAACCACCATTTTCTTTTAATAGAACCAGTGGGGTTTGCCCCACGATTTTACGGCTTGTTTTCGGTAAAGTTTATATCGAAATGTTTATAAAAATATGAACATCACGATATAATTGGAATTTGAAAAGCATTACGTTTTTTTGTGAAAAATCAAAATTATATTATACTTAACCCATGGGATTAGGCCGTGCTTCATCAATTTTCCCGAACGCAAATGCAAATAATAAAATCGCCATCAGTATATTCAGAATTTCATAAGTAAATATTTAGTATTTGATTCGAGTCGGTTGCAGAAAAGTTGATAGAAATAATCACTTCAAAATGTTTTCTTTAGAAGTGACACGAGTTACTTTATCAAAACGTAGATAAAAATAAACAACTAACAACAACTTGTTTGAAAAAAAATAGCATACATCATATTTGACTCGTCTTTGTTCCGAATAAAAGTTATGTCAAAACATAAATCAAAATAGGAAGAATTTCGTATATACCCCTCTATAGTTTTAAAATATCATATATACCCAACCTAAACTTAAAATATCATATATATATATATCCTTCCATAAAAGACTTTTTAATTTATAACAATATTACCCTTTTCAAATATGTTATTTTTAAATCTTCTTTATTAGTTTTCAATATCTTCTTATACTTAAAAAGGACAATGATCCTTTCAATTCGACTCTTTGATTGCTTGTTGTTACCTTCAATGATGTAAAATGTACCATTCTTCTAACAAGAATTTTTGTGTTTAAGAAATCAAATTCAATTAATTCAATATTTGAGCAAGGGCTATGGTTAATTCCATGTGTTATTACTAGATGAGTGATTAAAATCCTTCGTATATAAACTCATCATTTTAGATTAAAACAATTTAGCGTAATTTAAAAATATCGATTGTTTGTGCTGACAATTGTTTGAAGTAATTATGTTTTGCTTTTTACCATTTTAAATATTATTTCACAGCACATGTTCCTTCATCGAGTAATGAAGCATCGGGAGATGATGAGAAGGAAAATAATTTGTTTTGAATGAAATGAGTGAATTATATTTTTAAGAAAGATATTGTTGGTAGGTAAGTATGAAAATGAGGGTAAAATGATCATATTTCAAATTATTTATAATGATAAGGGTAAATTTGATATTTTATATATTTTTCAAGTATATATATGATATTACAAATTTTAATTGGACACATGATATTTTAAAACTTTGTAGGGATGTATATGAAATTCACCCATAAAAATAAACACATCACATAAAAAGATATTATATTGAAAAAATGCTGGATGGGGGACACATGTATAAACAAAGACGTTCCTTTTGTATTCTAGTACTGAGTTGTACAAAATGCTCTATATATTATACATTGGTGAACAATATTTGACGGTTAGGATAATCGATACGGGATGGTAGTTGGAAGATGAAAGTGAGAATATGCACTTTGACAGTTTGTCCCTTTATATTGTGAGTGAAAAAAGAATGGTAGGGGCGCTTTTTGTAAAAAACCAAACTTTAGTGACCAATCTAATGACTCATAAAACAGATAAATTATTGATTAATGACTTATATAAACATACCCAATCACTGTAACATGATATTTTAACTTCGTCGCATAAAATTTTGAGGTTGAATTTGCAAATACTCCAAAATGGTCCCGTCTCAGTGATTTTGCCACTCATGGTTGTATCAACTTGGTTAGTCATTAACAAGACATGTAACTCAACAGTTTAGAAAAGAAACACAAGCTGGATACGTGATATAGTTCAAGATTTGGTCCCCCTTCAAAATGAAAGAGAGCAGAAAAACAGCAACATTTTGCTACAGCAAACCACCAAACAAAATTTAAGTTTTAGGTACTAAACCCTGGCAAAACTAAAAATCAAACCAAATCTGTAACCAATAGGTCAATGACACATGGCAAGGGACCTACTACAATGTGCTCACATTCTATCTTCTCTCTTCCTTGGTGCACAAGTGATGATTTCATCGACTCTCAGAATCATTTCTGCAGCTTCAGTTGCAGAGAGCAATACAGCCTGTTTCACCTTAAATGCCTCTGATATTCCAAGCTCTGACATATCTCCAACCTGTACAAAAATCATTGTAACCAAACACAAATTAAGTAATACACTTTATAATGATCGAAGGCCTCTTCAGCATCTGATGTTTGTCCCCACCAATGTGATGCAGGTTCAAGTCACACAAAGTGGACAATAGGTGGATTTAGGAATAGACTTTAAGGGGGTGTGCCTTTAAAAACTAAACAACTTTACAGTGAAGGGATGTTTGGTTTTGCACTTTTTGTACTGAGTTAATTAAATGATTGGATAAACAATTATTGCTCAGGTAATCAGTGACAATACTACCCCCTCCATCCCAAAATAAATTTTTAGTAGACAATGAAAACAGCTCTAGAAACATACAACTACCGCATTGTATCATAGCTAAATGCCGCTTATTTCACCTCAAAAGATGTACTTTATTGAACAGAATTCTATTATAAAACAATTTAAATTGAACAGCTTAATTCACTTACGTTGCCAGTAATCACATCAATCCCTGCATTGCTATCCTCTTTGTGGTGCTCAGCACGAAGTTGAGCTACTAGCTCAGCACTATCTAAACCAGCATTGTCGGCAATAGTTGTTGGAATTGCAATGAGGGCACGCGAGAAAGCTTCAATGGCATGAGATTTTTTGCCAGGTGTCTTTCGTGCCAGCTCATCCACTGCCTTTGCCATCACCATTTCAGGCCATCCACCACCTAAGAGAACCCTACTATCGTTTACAGTCTGAGACAGAACACACAAGGCATCATGCAAGGATCTTTCTGCTTCATCAAGAACATGGAAGCTGCAACACAAAATGGGATTATATAGCATCACTACTAACGTCAGAAATCCAAATCAGCAAAGCAGATAAGAATAATAAACAGTTCTAGGGGGAGATTATATAACGACTATCCAGTGATTTTGTTACAGTGTATTCTTTGAACGTGATTATTCAAAATCACGCAATGACCATCAAAACAAACAATTTAGCATACCACGGTACAAGTAAATAAATTTCTATACCCCGCAGAAGATTCGAATTAATTTTGATACGTTATGATGAAAATATTGCTTAATAAAAAAATAATATCAAATGTGTATATATGTCATACCTTGCTCCTCTCAGAACAATGGTACAGGCCTGACCCATTTCAACCCCTGAAAAGTGGATCAATTTATCCTCGCCAATCATAATCTCCTCAATGAGTTTGCAGTGCCCAAGTTTAACAGATTCTGGGTTATCAAAAGTTGATGCTATTTCACCACCAGTAACTAAAGCAAGGCGTTCGATACCATCAAAATCAGCATGCTCAATTGCGAGAATGCCAGCATCAGCAAACAATTCCTCGGGGAAATTGTAAATTAACTGTCTGTTGACAAAGCAGTTAATACCATGACCAATTATCTTTTGCACTTTTTCTCTCATTTTTTCTTTTTCTGCTCCTTCAATCTGAGCAACTTTGGCCATTGAATCTACACGAACACGGGCGCCATAGATTTTTACTTTATCTGTGTCCATTGCTGTATTTGCAACCAAAATGTTAGCATTTTCGATACGCTTTGGTTGCCCGAGGCCAATCTTTTTGTCAAGAATAAATCTGCAAAAAATGTGATACCAATTAGATTTGGAGTATTATCTTCTTATATGAACTCTGTTTCATATTAATCAATAATTATACAATAATAGGATAAGGTAATTTGACCTACCCCTCATCCAAAAAAGAATCTTTTAGTGACCCTCCGGCTTTCTTGATGATTTGGATGGATTCCAAGTTTGTGCTTCCCTGAAATATTCAAAGAAAATATCAGAAACTACTAATAAAGATTTTCAGAAAAGAAATTATGTCACCAACACATGTTATAATGTGAAATATTCCTTTTAAGTCAAAATAACATGCATCCACTTTTAAAAGTCATTAGATACAAGCCAAAAACTCACTTTAAGCCTCATAACAGCATCAACAGCCAATTTAGCAAAATGTTCCTTGTCCTGTGAGAGAATTTTTGAACTCAAAGTGGTCATAGCAATCCTCATCAAATCTGACCTGAATTTCTCTGCAAGAGCATGAACATGAACAAAATATAAGTTTAATTTAAAATAAGCCTGGAATACAGGAATGATACTGAATCCCTGCTTTTATGAGCCATAACTTTAAAATGAAAATACATGTATTCAGATTTGTAAATAATTAAAGCAACCAAAATAAAAGTATAAATGTGCAATCACAATATAGTATAGTGAATTGGTAAACTGATGTGAGCAATAACAACCTGCATTATCTTTATTATCCTTGACCCTATCCAGTAATGCTCTACGAGCACAGTCAGCAGCCATCCGATAACCTAAAAATGATCAAGCAATTTACCATAAATACAAACAATTAGAAACTAAAATTAATGAAAAAGTTAAAACAACATAAAAAGAAGAAAATGCAAAACAAAACCTGAAATTATTGTCATTGGATGAATTTTTGATGCCACTAACTTTTCAGCTTCCCTCAAAAGTTCACCAGCCAAAACTACCACTGAAGTAGTCCCATCACCCACTTCATCATCTTGCACTTTTGAGATGTCTAATTTTTAAATTAAGAAACTTGACAAACTTTGTTAAACTTTTTGTGAAAAATCTGTAAGTTCAGAGCACCCTTCACCATCTCCTATGTGATTATATTAGATATTAAATCACATATGACACTTTTCTTAACAAATAAAAAATTAAAAATGATTCTATAAGCTGTTGATAAAGTTAACATAATAGTGATAAACACTAAATGGTATTACAACTCAAAGGATACCAATAAGGACCTTAGCAGCAGGGTTGTCAATATGAAGGGACTTCAAGATAGTGGCACCATCATTAGTGACAGTGACACTGTGTCCTCTGCCTGTGGACTGTAATATTTTGTCCTGCATAAAAAGGAATGATTAAAAATGACTGATTACACAAATATGCAGATCAAAACTTATAGTCTAAATTACACATGTTACAAAAAAAACAACAAGATATACCATTCCTTTAGGCCCTAAGGTTGTTTTGACCAAGTCAGCTATCGCCATGGCTCCAACAAAGGATGCCTGAACCATGAAGATAATTTGCATCCAATAAATTATAAAAAATTATAAGATTTGTAATAGATTTCAACGGTCTCAGAAGGCTCACCATACGAGCTCGTTCACCCTTTTCTTCGGTAGCTTCATCTTTAAAAAGCTTTTCAACCTGAAATACAAATCAAAAGTAAACAGGCAGTGTGACAAAAAAAGAGAACAAAATAATAAACTTACTGCAACCCCACAAGTTATAACAAGATGTAACTTACCGCCATTTAAAGTCAGCAGATAGATGAAATGCAGTAGCCTATAAGATTATTATGACCTGAACAAGAAAATATCAAGACATCAGACATCTAATTTAATAATACAAAAGCATCGAATCATAGACTTTGTGATAGAAGCTGTTTCCTTCCAAAACGCAACCCATTACAAATCCAATTGTGTAGTAAAGCAAAACGCAACCCATTACAAAGAGAGAATGTGCACAGGTCCAGCAAACAATGACGATAAACAATAAAGTTAGGGTTTTTCGAGGCTTCTAGGGTTTCTGATGGTATAACGACCAACACCTGGTTTGGATCACAAAAATAACGCTAGTAATGAAATACAACGGTTCTAACTATCTACCCACGCGATTTATGAGCATATAACCATGTGCAAACACTGATTTGCGAGCTAAATCGATTCCGACACACTAGTTTTCCAAATAATCACAAACAATAACAAGTTTAATCTATAGAGCTTGTAAATCAAATTTCATATAAAGAAATGAACAGATCTGAACCGATTACGAGAGGTAGGAGAAGTGATGCTACCAGAGTTCACCTGAAGAAACTTCGGGAAGAAGAAGGGGTTGCTATGTGTGTGCGCCTGTGTGTAGTAGCAGTGGATATGAAATTAGGGCCAAAGTGCAACCGCGAAAACTTCAAGTCACGAAGCCGAAGATATGGAATTAGGATGGTGGGCTAGGTTTTGGGCTTTGGACATGGGCTAATGATTGTAGCTAGCTTTAGTTGGACTTTCTTATGATATGATTATGGATTATGGAGTAAGAGCACATTCGTTTATGTTTTTATAATTACATTAAAAAAAAAATTTTCAGTTAAATAATATTTTTTTATATTTTTATCATTATATTTTTTCTTTCATCCACTCACAATCATTTTTAAATATATTAAAAAAATTTATGGGGTTTGTACCGTGTTTGCCCAAAATGAGAAAACACGGTACAACCTCCGTAAATTTTCTACCTCTTTCACTCACAATCACTCGCAACCATCTCTCATAATATAGGGCACCCACTCACATATATATGAGGAGTGGGCTGTGAATGCTCTAATGGAACCATCATTGTTTTTAACTTGAATCGAAACCGTTTTAGTTGAGACTAGTGTCTTGCCTGCTTGTTATGTAATTTGGAGAGAATTTATATCAAAATATATGTGAAAGTAAGCATATACTAATGGTATATCCGGGATATAAATAACAATTGTTATGTATTGAAGAGAACTAAAAATATAATATATTTGTACACGGGTTTGGCTACGTGTTGCTACATTTGATTTTGTATAAAATTTATATAGAAATATGCATAGAGAATCACGTCACAACAATACATTAAAAATTTTCAAATAAAATTATGTTTTAAATTTTAATAAATATATTATATTTGAGCCGAGCCAGATTCAAACGAAACTTACACCTAAACGTCGATAAAAATAAACATGTCGTAACCGTATACGCGGAACTTTAAAAGACGCTATTTAAAGTTATAAGATAAAAACAAAAAACGATAAAACTAATTATCATAATAAAATAATAATTTTAACTTACTTTGAAAGATGAAATCTAAGCCAAAGCCTAAGAAGTCATGTGCAACACTTAGAAGCCATCTAGTTGAAAGTTATACACAATGCATTAGAGGTTTGTTGCTTAGTTTTTAATTATAGTTAATTGGTTTGGACCTGTACGGTCCCTTTTGTTAGCAATTGGTTTGTTGTTGAAAGCAGATTGAAACTCTTCAAAACAAACCAAACTGAAATAATCTCGATTCAAATCAGATCGATTCTTTTCTCATTAGCAGATTGAGGAGCCACTTGATAAGACTCCTCGGCGGACATACCACGAGCCATGACATGGTCCTATCCTCCTAGTTGGTATGTTGGCTACACGTGGAACACTGCGGCGAGGTGTTGTGGACCATGGCAGAGGCAGCCAAGCGTGGTTGTGGCCAAGAGCCTTATCCCTCTCTCAACCATTGTATAATGGTAACTACATGGATGCCCAAGCAATTCGCCAAGGAACACAAGTAAAGTTTTTTAAATTAAAAAAATTATAGCAATATCATACGTAAATTAAAAAGAATAAAGTATTTGTTATTATAGAAAGAGTTAGGATCATTGAAAATATTAAAACATATGAAACATTGGTTTGATTGATTATTATGTTATTTTGATGGTTTTATTTTATATAAACATACACAATTTTGCGTAAAAAGTATAAAATTAAAAAAATATAAACAATTAACATTAGTTCTCGCAGTTCTAAAAATAGTAGTTCTCAAATGATCCTAACCATATATGTGTGTGTTGTAAAACTCGGCTTATGCGATCGAGTACTCGGTACTCAGTAGGGTGAAGCCAGTACATTAAAAGTCATCATCCATGTCTAACAATAATGCTCGAAGTGATGGTGTCACAAGATTAATGGATTTGGCATGCCTTGTTTTAGAGTTGCATGATCAAACAACAACATCAACATACTTGACCAGTCTTAGATATTCAACGACATCATAAACAAGGTTGCACTTGACTTTTCATTCCATCTTAGAGGAACATAATATAAACATGAGTACTATCTCACTGATGGTATATACCTCGAGTGTTCTATTTTTGGTAAATAGTTTACATGCCCAGAGGATAAGAATAGGACAAGGTTTAAATAAGCGCAAGAATCTACAAGGAATGATGTGAAACAGGCTTTCGGTGTCCTTAACCAATGGCAGCATATTTTGAAATATACAACAAGGGCATGGAAGTTAAAAAAAAAAAAAAAAAGAATAAGAACTACCATGTATGTGTGTAGTCTTACATAACATGATTTTAAATTTGAAGATCGTGCTATTTGTGCATACTTGTCTACCGGCACACAAGAAATTAGCGAAACACAAGTGGCGGCTAATGCTCGTCGAATACATAACCGTGAAACGTACAACGCTATTAAAGCGGGTATGGTGGAACATATTGTCACTTCGCCCCAACAATCAACGCTAGTTTTTTATGAATTATGTATTGTTATTAGTTTTCATATTATTTTTATTTAATAAAAGTAGAAAAACTTAAAAGTGGGTGAAATATAGAATGTGGAGGGTGTGAAAAATATTTCTAAGGGGAGTGAGTGGAGTATGAAAAATGATATGACGTTGATATAACAGTAAATAAAATATAAAACGTGAGGAGTACTCTCCTTAGTCTTAGAAATTTGGTTGAACTTGTGAATGCCTTTTGAAATAAAATCGTTTTACTCTAAGATTATGTGTAATGGTTTAACTAATGATTTTAGTTAAAGTGATACTAGATGTCATGTAAACAAAAATAATTTCACTAAACTTACTTTTAAATTAAGTGTAGTGGTTTTAACTAATTGTAATAATTGCTCAATCATTTTTTATTAAATATTCAATAAACATAATAATTTTAATTAATATATTGGTTATGATTAATATCCAATACTTTTAATTAGTTATGATTAATATGTGCGTTTAACTAATATAGTAAAAACTAAAAGAAAATATAAACTTTAGGGTTATTTTTAATTCAAATCAAACTTAAAGGGTTAAATTTAAAAATTGTTGTAACCAAAAAAAAAAAATAAACCGCCTGACAAATTAGTTCTTCTTTTCAAGATGCCAACATTATCTTATTTCTTTTTTCTTCTTCTTCACCATCTTACATTTCTCCATCAAAGCATCGTATTTCTTCAATTAAGCTTAATATTTCTACATTTAAGTTGTGAAATCTCCATCAAAATTTTCTATTTTCTTCTCCCTCTCTCTATTCAGAGTTTTTACGCCCGGGAAGGGGTTGGCGTGGAAGGCCTTGCGCCCCCTTTCACCATCTTAATAGTGGCTTTGGCGCCACGTTTCCAAGCCAAATCACTACTTATGGCACCCTTAACACATCCACTACGTTGAGTCTAATAAAAGAGTTGTATAGAGTACACGTGCTAGCATTACATTCATGTTTATCAAAATTTTTCTGTTTCTCTCTCCTATTAACTAATTACCTTAAGTATTAATAATATTATTTAGAGTAAAATGTTATTTTCATCCTTGATGTTTTGTTGAATTTTTCATTTCAATCCAAAAACTTTGTTTCGTCATTTCAGTCACTGTAGTTTACCAAATGTTGACATTTTCATCCACTCCACTAACTCTGTTAAAATCTCCGTTAAATATGAGGGCATTTTAGTCTTTTTCAACACCCTAATTATCCAATTAAAACAAATTAATCAATTAATATTCAATTAAAACTAAAAAAAAATGAAGCGACTAGTGAGACCGGGCGTTTCAATTTAAAAGCTTTGATTAACACTGATTTATGTTGTTCAATTGAGGTCTGATGTGGGATTTAAATTGATCTTCACGTTTTGTTCGAACGTGCACGGTTGTTCGATTAAGATATACTGTTGACACATTTTGTTTCATTGAGGTCTGTTGTTGTCACGTTCGAACAAACGCGACAATAGCAGACTTCAGTCAAACAAAGCGTGACAACATTAGGCCTAAACCCACAGCAAACCTCAATAAGATAAAAGTACACGTCAAAACAAAATGTGAAGGTTAATTGAAATCTCACAGCAGACCTCAATCGAACAACATGAGTTAGAGTTAATCGAAACTTTTAAATCGAAGCATACGGTCTCACTAGTCGCTTCATATTTAGTTTTAATTGAATACTAATTGATTAATTTGTTTTAATTGGATAATTAGGGTGTTGAAAAATACTAAAATACCCTCGTATTTAACGGAGATCTTAACGGAGTTAGTGGAGTGGATGAAAATGATAACATTTTTTGGTAAAATATAGTGACTAAAATGACAAAAAAAAAGTTTTTGGATTGAAATGACAAATTCAAAAAAACGTTAGGATGGAAATGGCATTTTACTATTCTTTTAGATTAAAAATAGTTTTTAATAAATTAAAAAAGAGATATTTTTATTAATGAATTTTCTAAAGAATATTTTTTATAAAATAATATTTTTTCTAAAACATCAAACTGTTTTTAAAATACAAATTATTTTAAAAGTGGTGTTTTTCAAAAGTAAATTTTTATAAACAAAAAATAATTAAAATTGAGAGTTATAATAGAAAATTTTTTAAAAATGATATTTTTAATACAGTTTGTTTTAAAACAAACTATTAAACTTTTTTTAAAAATTAAAAGTTTAAAAATTGATATTATGTTTTATTACTTATATTTTTATTTATACGTATTTTTAATCATATCTTATCTTAAAGTAGTGATTTATAATTAATAAATTTTTATTATCTTTAATATTTTATTTATTTAACCCGTATAAATACAAATGTTTGCTAAAGCTAGTGAACCATAAAAGTTAAAACGGGTATTGTTATATTTTGAGTCATTCCTAGTCGTTCACCATGCTCGTCTATGTTGTGTGTAAGATATATATAATAATAATAATAAAGTCATAAAAATGATTATAAAAATATTTCCACTAAAGAACTGAACTACACATAAAAAACAAGTGTACATATTAAAATATATTATAGTAATTGCAAGAACCGGATTTCGGATCTGTGAACACTATGAATGACTCTCTATAATAAACCTCTGTCAAGTACTAATAGGATTAATTGAGTGATTTTAACTAATAACTATTAAATAAAAAATGAAATAACTAAATGAATTATAAGATTTACAAAAGCACAAGAAAAGTAGTAAAACAACTACAAATACGAAATTGGAAGCTAAAATAAGATTAAATATGTAAAATGACTATCTAGCTAGGAATTCAACTAATAACTTAATGTAAAGAATCATAGTACTTCCTCCAAAGATACGAATCTAGAGTTAACTAGACATGTTTCTAAAAGAATTAAAGACACATGTGAAGAATATGACAAGTTTGATAAAATGTCTAATGATATATTAACCCTAGGTTTTCTACTTATGATGTTGTGAAAAAACTGACCCGCAACAACAGAACAAAGGACAACTCAATTAAACTTTAGATAAAACTCAAAAATACTAATACCACGAATGAAAGACAAAATAAGCTCTCGTGAAATCTAAACCTAACACACAATGGGTAGGAGATTTTAAATAATATTTATACAGGATACATACATTGTTAAACACAATAATAAAATTATAGTCAATAAACCCAAGGTTATCTATAATCATAGTCTAAAATAAAATATACCAAGTAATCAATTTTAACATGCAAAACCTAATCTAGAACATACAAAATCTACTAAAATCAAGCAAGCATGGGCATGGAAATATAGATCAAGTATAATACAAGTGATATAATCATTTTTATCCATAAAAAATTCGAGTCCTAAGATTACCAAACAAACAGACACATTCAATACCAAAACCCATAGTCATAACATGTCAATCTTCAATCAAACCTAGTTAGTATGATTGAGTTAGCTACTCATAATGTTTAAGAACAAATATAACAATAGAATGACAGTTTCATCATGATCATAATATGGATTATTTATCACATCCTG
The DNA here is from genome assembly GCA_025506505.1 of Flaveria sonorensis. Taxonomy (NCBI): domain Eukaryota; kingdom Viridiplantae; phylum Streptophyta; class Magnoliopsida; order Asterales; family Asteraceae; genus Flaveria; species Flaveria sonorensis. Next base: position 14,179,819 of record CM046425.1, on the reverse strand, counting down.
GTGGAAACGTTCGAAGCTTGGAATGTGTTACAACACATTGAGTAGAAACTATCACATGCATCTTTTAATAGGTTTAGCTAGTTACTTAATCTATCATCCATTAACATATCTGATTACATACAAAATTTTCCCTAATAGGACTTCTACAACATTGTTATATTTATCTATTACATCATATCTCCAAAACCTGGCCACATAGGGCCCCACAGCTAACTAGTGCACATAAACAGAAATTGAAATGTTGAAGTATTTTGTATCCATTAACATATGCACGTAAATCCAAAACTCATAGCCAAACCATGTATCACATATTCTATACGAGTAAACAAAGTTATAGTATGATTTGAATACCTGAAAAAGCTACTCTAATATATCAACATAGTTAGTGAGCACGTAAAGTTTACATAATAAATTAAGTATCAAACAGTTACATATATGACGTAATACTTAAATAAGTCCACAACCAAACTTGATCTCATAACTCAAAACTCCTAACAAGTTTATGCTCTCTTAGATAACATAACTCGTCAGACATATAATATAATACAAGACAACACAACCCCATGTCAGTAGTCTCAGTTGTGCCTCCGACTGGTGTAGGACAAAACACTAAATAGCATTACATATACTAATGGACGGTTCTAAACAGAATTATTTTTTTGTGAATTCTCGTAATAAGGACAAATAACTTATAGCAAATCTCATACTCATCCTCATTTAATAATGCATCAAATAATAACAACACAATAATATGGTATTTCCCTCAAAATAAAATATTAAGAAAAATGAGTTACGATACTCACCTTAGATCAAATGCTTAAGATGGTCACTCAAATTCACAAATGCTTATCATTTAGATAAAAGTTTTTATTATTAAAATAGTTATAAACTCGAAATAATATTCTAATTTATTTATAATATTTGTATTAGTTATATAAGTTTTTAGTTATATGTCTTATTGAAATTAACTAACTATTGTATTTAAAATATTTGTCTTAATTATTAATAATAATTGATACTACCTAATTTTTTAAGTAATTCTGATTTTTTATCAAATAATAAATTTGAATTTATAATTTCATATTTATTTAATTGTTTAATTTTTAATAATTATAATTAATAGTAAAAATATAGTTTTAAGTGATATTTAAATAATTTAAAATTTCAAAATAATAGCTAAATACCTTAATAAAATTTTGAAAATTTATTTTTAACATAATAAAATTATGTTCAAGTGTAAAATTGCTAGCTCCCTAGTTTTTGTTTTTGTTTTAAAAATGTTATTATGTGGGGTTATTTATTAAAAATTACCTAACCTATCTCTAAAAGTCCATGGTTGGCCCTAATACTAAAAAGTTTAAGAAGTAATTATAATCATCAATCTTCTTAACCAATGGTTGGAACAAATTATAGGAAAAAATTTGTTTAACTGATATTTTAAAAATAGTCGCTTTTGTTAACTTTTTTATAAGTTCTCCCATTTTTTCAAACGTTCATAACTTTTATGTATGATATTATTTTTTATACAAATTACACTATAAAAACGAGTGTTTTTTATCTTTAAAATAAGTGTAGTGTTGTTATATAAAAGATAATATTTTTTGTTTTTAAGCTTATATATCGTCATTGTATCATTAGTTCAGTTCGTTGTGTATTTTTATTAGTTTTTGTGTTTAACTAAATACTATTGTGTTTTTCTAATATGATGAAGTTTTAAAAAAATATAATAGTGGAATAGCGTTGTTGTGCATCTCTAATATGTAAAATACAATAATAAATTAACAACTAATTAATCTAATCCATTAAAAACAATGACAAAATTATATAATGTCTCATTGTGTTTTTTTAATCTCATTGTGTACTTCTAATAAAAAGACACAATGATAGATAACAACAAGTTCATATAATCTATAAATAATAATGATAAAAATAACATATTATGATATCTTCAACACTTTAAATTTTGAAAAAAAATGATGATGTCATTGTGTACTTCTAAATGTGTTACACAATGATAGATAACAAATTTATATAATCTATAAAAACAATAACAAAAATGATACAAAATGATTTAAAACATAAAGCACACTCATAAATACATATAACAAATGATGTAAAATATATGACATAATGAACTGATATTTGACAGAACGAACGTATAAGACACAATGAGTTGACATATTAGACACAATGATCAAATTGTCCTTCTCTTTAAAATAATAGAACGACATGTGTCAATCCCATAATTCTTCTTAGGCTTTTTAGATTAAAAGCCCTTCTTAGTATAACCCTACCCCTATAATTAAGCAAAACCTATTTTTTTCAATATTTATCCTAATTATCACTTAAAATTTTAAACCTTATCAAATAAGAGAATTAGGTCATGAAATTTGGTTTATAACCTTATTATAATATTATAAGTAATCTGCATATTTTCCTAAATTTTAGGCAGTCCAAATTTATTATATTAATTTTTAGCTTAGTTTAAGAATTTAGTTTTATTAATTTTTATAAAACTGCAAAAAAATAGATTTTATACTTTCAAAAACTCATGTAGGTGATAACTAAATTACAAACTTATTCCCACAATGACATTCATACAAATAGCTAACATTCCAAAATATTTTTCAAATAATCACATAAATATTAGAATTAGCCTAATTTAACATGTAATTTTAGTTTCTTGAATTTTAATGATAATGACGATGATGCCTAGAGTATTTTACAGAAGCAAGTACCTTCAAAAATCAATTTTGGTTGTTACCAAATCAAGGGTTAATAAATCAAGTTTTAGTTTCAATTACACATGTATAACTTAGGGTTTTCAAATGGGTTTTGAATTGTTTGGAAACTTTTAGTTCCTGGTTTTCATGTGGGTTAATTATGGAGCATGTTTAATCATCTAGAGCATCTCGAATCTATCAAGTTTTAGGATCAAACATCGAGAGTTACATGATCACGAAGATGAATGATCATGGTTAACATAAGAGATTAAAATGGGGTTATTTATGTTGGTTACCTTGTTTATGCGCTATGTATGATCCTGCTGCAGCATTAGTTCACGAAATTTGGTAGAGATCTTGATGAACCCGATGGTTTGAAGTGGATGATGAGTTTTGGAGTTGGATTCTCAGTGGTATTGATGGTAGTTTGCGATGGCGAAACGATAATAAAGGTGATGGTTAATGGTGGTTGTTGTGGGGAGTAGAGAAACTAAGAAAGATTGAGTGAGTGTGGTGGTAGGGAACTTGGTTTGGTATAGTCAAGTTTAAGGAAACCGAGAGTAAGGGGTAGGGGTGGTTTGGGGTAGGCATAATTACACTAGGTATAGTGTTGGTGTGTAAACATGTATAGGTTATTATGTTGGCATTGGGAATGGGTTGGGTGTCTTTGATGGGTGAGATGTCTAGGAATGGCTACCAAATTAAGAGGCGGCATCCTTTGGTTAATTGGGTCCTTAATGACCCTTAATGGTGTATTAGGAGTGGTTAGTTGTAGGTTAATCTTTAAGCACTTAAAGTTAGGTTTTGTGTAGTTTAGTTATTTTAGTTGTAAACAAGATGGTTAGGTCGATTATTGAGTTCTTTTGTGGTGCAAGGAGTGTTTGTTAAATGTAAGTTTGTTTTTGGTTAGCTAGGGGTTTTATATAAGTTTTACATAGGTGTAAATGTTTTGGTTTAAAGCTTAATCCTTGTTTTCATATAACATGAGACTTAGGTTAAGTAATCATTATTATCTTAGGTAGGTACTAGCAATGCATATTAATCCTCTTATTTAGATCCTAACACATAGAATTATACTTATAGGAGTTCACATAAAATAACACATATGCTTACACATGCATATAATAACTCACATGTGTAGTACATGTACATACTAATGTTATACATATATGCACATAATGGTTTACGTCAAATCATAGAATTTTTGTACTAAATTTGTTATAATCACTATGCTTTTATTTATTACTATGCTAAACATAGAATTTGAAACACTCTCGCAATCTCAACCTTGGATTTTTCAAGGTTGTCACAGTTTTTGTCCAAAGTTGGCGGTGGTGTTTGAAGGAGGCGACATCTCAGATCTGAGGGGTTTTATTGTTCATCTCCTCCGACATCAGTTAATATCTTCTTTAGAAATTGAAACCTTCTCCAAATATTAATTGAAGCCGACATATTTGAGGTTTTTTTTACCACATCAATCTTCATCGTCTTCACTTGAACAAGTCACTATCGATATGAAGTTTGGGGTTTTGAGTTCATCTTATCACTTGAATGTTTTTTAAAGTAAAGGGCTGTTTGGTAGCCTCTTAAGCTACCTCTTAATAAGGCTACCTCTTAATGGTCATTAAAAGACTACCCATTAATAGTTCATAACATCTAAATGATTAACAGGTAACTCTAATGCTGAATGGTTAAGAGATTAAATATTAATAGTAGCTCTTAACCATTCAGAATTAGGGTTAACTCTTAACCATTAAAAGATAGTCTCTTAATGACCATTAACAGGCTACCAAACAGCCCCTAAGGCAGCCATGGTGGTGGGGTTGCCGACATGGTGGAGTAGTTTTGGTAGTGTTTCCGACAATAGTTGCATGCGATGGTGGCGGTGCGGGGCAGCTATGGTGGTGGTTTGATGAGGGTGAGTGGTGGTTTATGTTTTTTTTTTCATTTTATTTTAAGTAAATTATAGAAACAATCCCTCTAATTAAATTTGAGTTAGTTGCATAAATGGCACCTATGGTTGTACAAGTAAACTTTTTTTGATATTTAACACAAACTTAACAAAAAAATATATCATACTTTAGTCTTAGATCATAAATATGTTACAAAATTAAAATTACAAGACTCACACTTGTTACTCACAAGAAATTAACACCCAAAGATGTTATTTTCATCAAATCACAATGACTATCTATGTAATTAATACTTATTTTAAAATTTTATTTTTAAAGATTAATCACAAAACTTTTGTACTTTTAGTTCGGCTAGATATTTTTTCTCTCTAACTTTATTTGAACTTTAAAGTTTTCAACCACTCTTATCATACGTTTGGATGCAAATTTTAATTAGTTTTTTAACCAATCTTATCATACATTTCATCATAAATTTTGATCGAAGCACAAACTTACAAATTATCAAAACTGCTTCACGGTTTTGTTTTTTAATATAAAATGTAGCGTTTATCTTCCTCATTTTATTTATTAAAACATTTTTATCTACGTCTCGACATAAATTCTCTTATAAACTAATATCTTCTATCGTATCAACACCCCTGCCGCGACGTGCACGCTTACATCTACCAGTTGTATTTGTGTTTTGATATTTTCTATCATACAGTAACCATTATGCATGTCATAACACCCAAGTAACCCTAGAACTATTATGAAAATAAAATGACTCTCAACATCATACATATAACTTCGTTTCAACATAGATTTTAGATAATAAGAAACAAGAAGTCCAAGTGAGTTACTGAGTAGGAACAAACGTTAAGGTTTTCCAGCAGTTGCGAGGGGAATTATAATACATGTTTTTTAGGAGAAAGAAACCACCAACCTTAAACTTTACAAAATAGCACATTTGCCACTTTCAGCTCTCTTTCGAAGCTCCTCAGTCTCCCTTTGGGCTCTCTCTAGATTCTCTCTGAGCTTCCGGATTTCATCATCAGATTTCGCTTGAGCAGCATGAGCCATTTCTTCAGCCTTCAACCGGGCCACCTGTTCTTCCGCCAACTTTTGTTCAAGTCTTGTAGTTGTTTCCTTCAGCCTCGCCTCAACCTGTACGTCATCGATTAAACTAAAATTATCATGCACCATGCAACTAAAACCATGTTAACATATGAACTAGAGTTATGTTTTCATCTGAAATGGGTCCAATCAAAAGCTTTATATAAAAGATAACAAATCCACCCCATTACAGCAAGTGTAATTTTAGGATTTTGGTGTATAATACAACTTACAACCTCCTAAAATGCTTTAATAGAAGCTATAGATTAGTACTGTTAATAATACAACTTTTGTAATCATGATTACCACATTAATTATGTGTAAAAATAAGTCCAAAACAAAGGACCAGATATTTACGCAAACCAATTTGATCCATTTTTTTTAAAGAGTGGAAACCCGTCAGCGGAAAACTCGCGTTGCCCCAAAAGTACCCTGCTAACAAATGATATTATGTAAACCACAACTTGTAACCATGAGTCTTAATTTAGAAAACAAAAAATGCTGTTCAAAAAGGTTTTTTTTTCAACCCTTGCATGAATCCTAGATACATCATGGTCCACCACTGGTCCTTCGTTTCTGAAAATGATATATTTAGAAATCTGCTAGGATAATATTTCTTTTTGGTATAATTAATCTGCGTGTCTAATAATCTGCAAATAAAACAAATTTCACGCTGCTAAGATAAGAAGTAGCCTATTTGCCATTCAAAGGCCAAATATGACATTACCACTAATAATAAAAGCAGGGAATCAGAGCATCACACAGTTAGACTGATTTCTAACTAATATGCAGACAAGAATATGACTAAAACTATAAAATCGTAAGAATACCATTTCAGTAATTCGCTTAAGCTGCTCTTCATATGACTTATGCATCTGTTCTGTCAGTTCAGATATTTCCTGTTTGGTATATCCCTGCAATGATTGAACTTCTTCTGTTTGTTCATGAAGCTTCATAGTCCCTCTCTGTCAGGTACATGTTAATGATTGGTCAAACTTAAATCGGTCGATAACAAAAATGTATATTTGTGAAAATCAACGTCTTTCACCTTTAATTCACTAAAAATCTCATCAGTGTATGGTTTCCCGTTGTTCTTAGTCAACACCGTATTGACAAGAGAGAGAAGTTCTTGCACTTGTTTTGTTTTCTTCCTTTGATCTTTTGTCCTGTTATCAAAGAGAACACATCTATCCCCACACTGGCTAAGCGTTTCCTGAATCGATAGTCAATTATTAATTTTTTTTAATGTTTAACACCATTTAAAAGAAATACAAATAATATAACTGTCAACTTCCATAGAATCTCAAGAAAAAACCATGTGCTGGCCTACATCTAACCTTCAATGATTCAGGACAATCTTCCAAAAACTCTTCCAAAGTCTGTTCATTCTCCTCAAGTTCATCCCCACCGGTAAAAACCACAATCATATAATCATTAATTTTATTCCCAAACAAGGTCCTCAAACTACTTATTGCAGCTTCTTCTTCTTTCGAAAACCGATTCCTAACTGAGAGGACAACAAGAACAGCATGGATACCATCCCTCGCCATGTTGATACACTTAACAATCTCCATCCCAATAAACTCAGTATCAACAGAAGAATCAAACAGTCCTACCATCATACTAACCATTAGCACTCCAAAATCAAACACCAAATAGCAATTACAAAGATTATAAGAAACAATAACACACCAGGAGTATCTATGACATTAAGCATCTGTCCATCTTTCAGCACAGTTGTCCTGAGCTCAGAAGTGCTAGTTACACCTGCAGAGCTTGCCTTAGATATGAATTCTTTCTTTCCAAGGATACTATTACCTGTTGCACTTTTCCCATTGCCTGTTCTTCCCACCAACACTAGTGTTCGAAGTGCATTCAAAGGAGACGTGAACTCCCAATCATCATCATCAATCGAACTTCCCCCCATGATATGACGTCAATCTCTACACCAAAAGTTAAAAATCGATTATAATTCTACCAATATAAATCAACTCACGGTAGAAGTGATGATCTTACAACATGATAACATAGTATGGTACTGATTTAGGCAAGAAAATAAAAGATGCAAACAAAATTGACTTGATAGCAGAAGTTTTGATGAAAAGTCAATAGCAGCCGACGAGAACCCTAATTTGGACGATCAAGTATGATATTGACTGATAAGCGAAATTAAAGGCGAAATTCTTGATGTGCATATACAACAGGATTTTGAGAAGAATAAAGTACCTTGAAGAATATGTTAGGGTTTAGGTTAGAATGGAAAAAGATGAAACGATCAGATTGAGAGAAGATTATGATCGAAGTAAGTTGTTGTAATTTATATGCACTAAAATTTCCGTCTCGGAGATGACGCCAAGAATCGCGTGCTCCATGGGTCATAACACCCCCCCCCCCCTCTCTCATTTGACTTACCACCGTGACCCGCACCCGTCGTACATTCTCTCTCATTGACCATCCATCACAACTGTCACCCGTCTTAACTTTTTTTACGATATTAGAAATTGGTGTTTTGTGTTTACGTAACAAGCGGTTTTGATAGTCGGAACTCATTATTCGCTTGTTGAACTAAAATTCGTGAAAATAATTGAGATTGAAATTGAAAATATAGGTGAAGTGGTAACGTAACATTAGGGTATATGATGTTTGGTTGGACTTAAATTGTTGAAATTCTTGTAAAACAAACTTTTTATTCATTTTCACATCTAGAATCCGTGTTTCATAGTCTATTTTCATTCAGTGATGACTCCATACTCGTGGAGTGTCACACCCCCGCTAATAGTAGAAATACGAGGTTGTGACGGATAGGATCGTCATAACATATTGGGAGTTTAAGAGAATCTCTAAATGAATTCTCTATCAATGGATCGTGACATCACCCAACCCAAAAGAATAAGTGTCAAGAACAAAAATTACCATAACGTTATTCCAAACATGCATAAATAGTCCAAAGTTCCAAACCGAAACAAACAAGTACAAGTACAAATACAATTCAACATCGTACGGTCCAAACAAAACCAGATATAATCTGAAAACCAATCAATTGTCTATATGCTCTTGAAAGGGCGGTCTTGGCTATCAGTCCTCTAATCCAAGCACATCAAGTATTATTACTGGAAAGACATGCTCTAAAAAGTTAAGATGTGTTAGTGAGTTCACAAGTTTATAAGTACAAAATTTATTGTCTTATAAATTATGTACAAAATATGTGTATGTATGAGAACATAGAAGTCATGAAAACCAACATAAGCTCTTGACCAATCCAAGTTCAAACAACCAGATTATATTCACCCAATGGCATGCACAAGCCACGTCAATCTTGGCTAGCACGTCGATAACAGGGGTGGGTTATCAACTTGTTAGTATTAACAATACCTCTCCACGGTAATCCAATCCAAGTTCAAATAAGAACACATATTCAAGAAGGGAATCTACACTCTATCCTTAGGCTCGAATCATAAACAAAAGTCCATTCCACGTCAAAATAATTTAAAAGCACGACATAATCCAAAACTATTGATCAAAAGTTTTCCCCAAGTAAAATATATTAAACGGGGACATGAAACTCACCTCGATGTATGCACAGTTCAAAGTCCATAACAAGAATTAGAAAGTAACTATAGGTACAAAAACCAAATAGGATTACTAAGGTCGAAAGCACCTAATTGGGTGTAATCCTCGTAGTACAGTTCTTAATGTCTATCCAAGTTTTTATTTTAACGAGAACATTGTTCATTTATCATTCCAAGTCCAGTGTCCTACCTTAATGAAAACACCTAATTGTTTATTGTATTTTAACAAAAACGTTTGTTCCCAAGGTGTCCATTAGGACCAGATTGCACAATATTACAATCCCAAATCAAGAACTCCAAAATTCAAGAATGACATAAACTAGAGTTTCTACCAGTTTGATTATCCGGCACTCGAAACACGTAGTTCTTCATGATTCAAAGCACGATACCAAAAACACAAGATTATTAGATGATGATTTAGATGTTAGATGATGGAAATTACCAAAACATGAACGATAAGAACTAATCATCAATAAATGAGTTTTTCTTACCGGAAGACATGTAGTTGATCAATGCTTCATCTTAATCCAATGCTGAACATAAGAACAACACCAAAATTGAATGGATTGAAGGTGAAATCGATATCGATGATGAAGAACAAAGAAATTAAGTTGTGGGGACTTGGGTTTCAAGGTTAGAGAGAATTCCTAGAGAGAAAGCCACAACAAATTATTTAATTATTTATTTATTATTATTGTTATTATTATTGTTATCGTTATTGTTATTGTTATTGTTATTATTATTATAACAACAAAAACAACAAGTAATAGTATTTAAAGTAATAATACTTGTTATTTATATAATGTAACAACATACTCGTTGGACTGAGTGAAATGCACAATTGATTTTTGATGAAAGAAGCAACTAGTTAATTTTACCAATACTAAAAATATTGTTTATAACTGAGTTTACAAAAATAAATAGTTTTAAAGTTCCTATGCTTCCCAAAGCCTACCAAGGAGGACTATCCTCATTACTTGCATGTTATTTAACTACACGTATGAGTATAATTAAAAAATAGCGTCAGCTAGAACTGGCGAGCTTATTAGACACAGTTTACAAAAGACAGATTGATATGTATTACAGTATAGGTTGTATTTTGGCTAGAGGATTGTGCCTTCAATGGCTTTCATAACAACTCACCACCAATAGACTATGTCTCCACAGTCGTCATATGAGTATGGGTGCCTCGCATGGACATAATCGTCCTAGGGGCCATTCACCCTACTAGGCATAATCTCCCTATGATTATATTCACTCAAGGGAACGTACATTCCACGTCATTTTTAGCTACCATACCGACAACAAGGGTGGGGTGTCAACCATTAGCTTGTAGAGCTGATCGCGCATCGATCTTGCGAAGGCTTCTTGGAGGTGTAAACGATAACAAAAAGTCGTGTGTTAGACATTGTTTGAAATATAAGACCTTAAACTAAATTGTAGAAAGAAAAATTACCTCAATTGGACAAAGTATGCGGGAGTTATGTCCTTATGAACACAGACCAAAATTCTGCCCGAAATTAATAGCTTTAACCTTTGATTTTGTTTATTGTGTTTGGAGGAATAAACGATGTCGGATTTGATGCGAGACCACTTAGGTAAGTTAGAGGACTCTCTGAACTTGTTTTTAGACATAAATTTTAACCCATTTCGACTCTGTATGACCAAGTTACAACATGTACAAAACGTACTATTTTTCTAATATCAAGCTGTCTAAAATCTCAACCTTGTCATTTGTATCCCGAAACCATAATTTTTTTTACCACTATTGACCCGATACCTAAACAAATGTTTATTTCATGGACCATTTAACCTATCTATCGCATTATACCCTTATGTTATTATAGTTTTCAGTCCTAATTCGAGTAGTCATGATTTATCGATTCGATTCGTGTTTTTTGTCGATTAGCACTAAAAACTCAATTTCTTTCCATGTTAATCCAGGTTTGAACATTACATTATGATTCTTTTTATATTTTTATGAAAAATGTTTTCCTAAATTGTCCATAAGGACCAAAGATCTATGGATTACAATCAAACGAGTACCGTTATAAAAGAAAGTGTAAAACTAGGGTTTTAACCGCACATGGTGCGATCTAAGTCCTAAAAGACGTAATCCAATAAAAGTGTAGATGATGAAGGCTTGACCAAAATCCAATCTTGAATGAAGAAACAACACCAAAATGGATGTTAATGATGAACTAGATGTCGTGAAGATGGATGAACAAGAAGAAACATGATGAGGGTTTTTTGTAGAGAGAAATTTTAGAGAACAAGAGTAGAGAATAAAAAGAATAAAGAGAAAATAAAAAAAGAACCCTTCTTTTTTAAGGGTTTACAACAACAAAATAGAGGGGGTGGGCCCCTCTGGGCCTTTGACCCGTCTCGTCTAATTCCGTCTCGTCTAATTCCGTCTCATCTTTATCCACTCGTGATGTAGGTGGAAGTCAAAGATAACCAAATGAATCTGTTGATTCACAAAGAATACTAGAAACAATTCTTCTAATTATCATTGATTCACGAATAATACCAAAAAACAGGATAATCACACACCAACACACACTTTATGATAAGAAGAAAATTTATTTTTCATAAACTCTAAAACTAATCATCTCCCAATGATTACATGAGTATAAAAAGAAGCCAAAAGTTGAATGCGTCTCAAAATAAAAACGAGCCAAAAAAGCCACAATCAAAGTTCAACAAAAACTAGAAATAACACAGAAAGTAAAATAACTCATAAAATAAACCGTTTTTTAGCCGAAATGATGACCTAAACCGCCTACGGCCATATGTGAAAACGTACTCCTTGATCGAGCGATCGTTTTGACTAGTCGCTGGCCCAAAACGAAGACTTCTAGAACAAATTATAGCCATTTTAGTGAGCCCTCCTTGGATAAGCGATCATGGGTCTTCAAGAACAAGATAACTTGCTACTCCACACTTCGGCCCGCACTAGCGTGTCTTCCAATTTTCATGTTTTTTTTTAATTTTGTGTGTTAATATGATTCCTACAAACTATTATATGATGTATAAATTATTTAATTTATAGTTTTGAATTAAATTAAGTTTATTTAGTATACTTTAGGCAAAGTCAACCGATGCCCGATTTTTGTTGTGTTTTTAATGTAAATTTTAATATTTATCTTCCAGTCCTTGATCAAGTCCAAAACACATAATTATCGTACTACATCCAATCCGGTGAACATCCCTTTGTCACCAATACGAGGCCCATTAGCACATATTATGCGCATAATGCATAATTCTAAAACTTAACGTGCCTAAATGCGTCTAATTTACTATTCGCAGTTCAAGTTAATATTAGGTCAACTTTTAAGTCAAAGTCCATATTTAATACAACAAAGTTAAAAAGTCAAAGTCAACTGTCAACACATCTATTTTGCTGACAGATGTCACACACCGATTAAACATAAAATGATCTAATCATACCCCTATGAATATATTGCATATTATGGCATTCTTGTTTATTGAGTTAACCAAAAGAGTATACTATACGTGTAAAACAAACATGATAACTCACTTGAGTCAATAGGTTGGGTCCTGGTCACGAGGATTCTTGGAATTACGTTCCTATCAATTATCAAGATATGCTTAGTTATGTAATTAGGAATAGGACTGACACATCGTTAATCATCACTGAAGTTAGCTTAGGGTGACTAGTCATAGTTTTAGCATTAATTGATCGTGTTATGCATAACATAGGACCATGTTATCCACTGCATAACCTCGTCATGACTCCTGAACCATGTTCTTGAACCGAATATAAATAATTAAATCAAACCTATAACCTGAAGTTGCTAGACGCTATTGGATCGCTAGAGGCTCCAAGATGCTTAAAACAACAACTTGAAAGTAAATCTCATTTGAATTGGTGAAGGAATGTCAAGGTTCGAAACCTGATTTATAGGCAAGATTCTGGGTCTGTCACGGACCGCTATGGTTTAGGTGGTGGTCCGCCACTGACCTCCGCGACTGCCTTCTTCATCACAACCGCAAGTGGAGCATTACCGACCTTGGTGTCGGTCCACTATGGTGTCAAGTCATCAGACACATGTCAAGACTCAATGATTACTCATCAAACACGTGTCAAGACTCAATGAATAGTATTCAAACACGTGTCAACTTTTCATTGACTGCTTAACAAGGTCCTTCGCGGATTGTTACGGGGAATGTAATGGTCCGCTACCGCCTTTAATCTAAGTCTTTTGAATACATTTCCTTAAGGACATGTAAGCTTTTAGGTGGTGGTCTGCAACCCCTTTTCTACGGAGTCTTCAATCCCAATCAGAGGCTGTGTAATATGTTAATTTATATTAAATTCATAATTGGAAATTTTATTTTATGAAATAGTTGTTCGACAAGTACAAAACGGTATATGTTAATTTATATTAAATTATTTCAAAAATCTCATTACTCGTTTTTAACTCAATTACTTAAGAAACTTTGTGTAATATGGTAACGATAATAACGATATAGAAAGGATAATAATGTTGTTTATATTATTATCTATACTACATATAATACGTCTTTTTGGATAAATATGTAATTTTACCAAACATACAAGTTTTGAAGCAACATGTACAAAGGAGTGCAAGCATTTAAGAGGGGAAGATTTTAAGACACTTTAGGGGCAATATCGTAAATTTATCCATTAAATTTTATATGCCTTGACATTTTTACCCTTGTCTATTTCATGTATTTAATAAACATTATTAATACATTATTTAATAATATGGTATTATTTAATTCACTTCATTAAATTTTATTTTATTTATGATACTATAAATTGACATTTAAATTTATATTTACTAATTGTATTTTTATAATTAAATACTATTTAAATCAAGTATTATTTTATTTAAATGTTTAAGTATGTAACTTATATATATATATATATATATATATATATATATATATATATATATCTTCATATTTATAATAACTATAATACTAATATTTTTCTAGGGGCATATTGCGAGTTTGATAATTTTAATATTTATCTATATCTTTTATAATAAAATTGAAAGGAGGATAAAATGATAATTTTAAATATGGATTAAGACACCCATATGAAAAGTCATGCTTAAATTTCAAAAAATTAATCATTTATTCTATTTATGCCCTTACAAAAAATATAACATATGATGCTTATAATACAAATGCTAAAGCTATAAGAATATACTTGGAGGCTGATGTAACCAAAGAGCTCTCAGCATGCACATGTGAAGTACAAGGAAAGTTATTTTGGAAGATTTGATACAACTCAATAAAATTCACAAAGTATCAAATCTTCCGAAGCCAAAAGACCATTTCTTTCGAAGCCAAAGATGAAGTCTTTCAAAGATTCAAGACAAAATATTCTAAAGCCAAGAAACTGATTTGTTCTGAAGACAAAGAAGACATGCTTTCTCTGACATGCTTTTGAGAAAAACTGAACCACTTTTCGCTGCCACTTCTGAAAACTCACCAACTTATACAAGTTGGTGAAAAGTCCATACTTTTGTCAACTGTAGATTATGGTCTTAAAGTCTGTAACTTTATACTTTGTACTTTTATCCTTTTGTAATAGATAAGGATGTGGGTTATGGCATGTCATAGTCACTAGTTAAAAGGCAATCTGTCTTTTGATTTTACATTGATCTTGTTGTCTAGATTAGTGTTCTAGCTGGCCTTCAAAGTATGGTCAGTTGTAAGATGTAGTATAAAGTATCTCAGGTACAAGTCCTTAGGACTAAGCTTTGTAACACTTTGTAAAACACTTAAGAGGAATATACATAATTCTTAAAAACCATCTACTTGTGTTCTTAGTGTGTTTTTTACTTGTGTTCATAGTTTCATTTTAGCCGGTTCTCTATTTAATTTGTTTAGTGTTCTAAGTCTCTCCAGCCTTGTGAAACTATTGCATTGACCCCCTTCAACGGTCATGCAATTGGTATCAGAGCATTTTAGGCTCTTGATTGTAATATCTTACCATCTTTAATCCCTTCAGTTTCACAAAACACTTACCAGCTCAAATGGCAGCTCTCACTAAGGCTGACTTGGAAACTAGTACCATGACAAAATCTCCACTGATCACTCCTGATGACTTTGATACTTGGTTTCGACGTATGGGAGGGTTCATCAAGTCTCAAGACAACAGGATGTGGAGATCTGTTGTTGAAGGACCTCATATCCCAAGCACCTCTTCAGCCATTGCTGGAGGTGGGATGATTCCAAAGGAAGTGGCTGACTATTCTGAGGAAGATTGGAAGAAGATTGACATAGATTAGAAGGCCATGGACGCTCTCCAAACTCTATATACAGAGGCTTCAAGAAGTGTAAAACTGCTAAGCAGTTCTGGGATGCACTGAAGCTTATGTATGAGGGTCTAATGAAGCTAAATAAAACAAGAAGGACCTCATGAAACAGCAGTTTGAGACCTTCACCTACAAATCAGGTAAAACTATGACTCAACAATATTTTAGGTATGTTGAGATTGTAGATACTCTTATGGATGTTGGAGTTAAGCTTGATAATAGGGACATTATGAGGAAGTTCATGTTCTCTCTTCCCAGACAATAGACTCACTATTGTGTGGCCATTAAGAGAACTAAAAAACCTTTCCACACTTATTCTTATAGAGCTATATGGTATCCTTAATGGCTACCAGATGGAGATGAACAGCAGCTCTTCCAGCAATCAACAGAGTTCAGCCCTCCATGTGGTTGAAAGGGATAGTAGAGAACCATAATATCATCTTATCTACTACCTTGACAACTCAAAAAGGGCTCTTTCATTACCTTCCCTAAGACACTAAGGGAGAGCTACATCCAAGGAAGCCCATTCCAAGAGACAAGCTCATCTCAAGCCTTTATGTCTGCTTATGTAAGCCATGGCAACTTTCTCTTCACTCTTGAAGACTTGGATTGTATCCATCCAGATGACCTGGAGTATATGGAGATAGTCTAGCAAATGGCTTTTCTCACTCATAGAGCCAAGAAGGAAATAAGAGAACCAGGAAGAAAGTTTTCCAGCAATGTATCAAGTGGAAAGTTTGGACTGGATAAAAGCAAAATGAAGTGTTATAATTGTAACCAGATGGGACACTTTGCTAAGGAGTGCAAGGCACCAAGGACTAATGGTGGCCAAGCACAATCCAGACCAAGCTACACTGATGTAGCTCCCAGATCTGATAAGCCAAGCCAACCAAAACAAAAAGCTGTTGTTGCTATTGAAGAGGGAGGTTTTGACTGGAGCTTACAGGTAGAAGATGTTCTCCCAGCCAAGCACCGATGGCTAACCATGAAAAAGCCAAGGTATTAGAACATCTCTGTACACCTGAAGGCATTGTTAAAGTGAACATGTACAGGTCCTATAACCTGGAAGTGAGATCTGATCTTGAGTCTTTGAATATTTTAAAAGAGGAGATAGTGAAGGATGAATCTATAGTGAGTGAGCAGGATCATCCTAAGAAGGGTCATTATCCTCTTGGAGAAAAGAAAGAACCAAGGATAACCAAGTCAACTAGGAAGAACTTGATCAGGGCAGCCAAAAGAAAATCAAAGAAAGCCTAAGAGATCAAGGCCACTTTCAACTCCAAGCAAAAACAAGTCGTTATTTCTGCTGGATTCAAAGTGGTGAAGACTGAAGACTCAATAGTGGACTCTAGTACCAAGAGTCCTAGTTCATGTCCAAATCATCCTGGTCAAAAGAATAAGGTTAATCAAATGTGCACCACTGTTGCACAGCCTGAACCATCCAGTTCCAAGAGCAAGTCTCACCCTAAGAAGCCTGCTGCATCATCTATGAAGATGAAGAAGAAAGCGGAAAGGGATCAAGCTCAGCCTTCTACTCAGAAGAAGACTCTCGGAAGTATGCTGGTTGAATGCATCATGTGTGGTGGTACCTCTCACTTTGCTAAGGATTGCATCTACAATCCTAAGAGTACCATTCATATGACCAAGAAGAAAACTTCGGAGAAGAAGAAGAAGATAGCTTCGGAAGGAAAATATCTTCCTTTCAAAAGCTCCAAAGTGAAGAAGAAGATAGGTGGAAAATTACCTTTGGAATAAATTTTGGTTTCGGAAGAAAGGAATGCTTCCGAAGTACTGAAGTCTGCTGGAGTGGATGCAAAAGATTCCAAAGGTCCAATCTCCAAAACTTCCAAAATCATCAAAACTTCCAAAGTCTTGAAGGCCAAATCTAATCTTCCAAAGATGGTGTGGAAGATGAAGGAAGGCCATGTGACTAAAAGTTCTTCATCAACAACAGGAAATGATCCTCAGAGCTTGCATATAGTATCAATAACTGTTGAATTATCTTCAGTACACTTTGATGAGCCCAAGACTAACAAGGCTTGGGTTTCTAAATGTAACTAACCATCTATTTCTGTGCAGGAACAACTAAGGACCAAGGGAAATGTATAGATCATTGATAGTGGCTATTCCAGGCACATGACAAGCAATGTCTCTTTGCTTCAGAACTTTAAGAAAATTGATGGAGGGCTAGTTGCTTTTGGAGAAGAATCAGGTGGTTACATCACTGGAAGGGGCGGTGTCACAAATGGTAAGCTCAGCATTGAAAAGGTAAACTATGTTAAGGAGCTTGGGTATAATCTCTTGAGTGTGTCTCAATTTTGTGACCAGAGACATAACATGCTCTTCATTGAGCATGAGTGTATTGTTCTCAAGCCCAGGGTGGTTATTTCTCAAAAGAATATCTTCCTCAGAGCCCCCAAGAAAGGGAATATATACAAGATGGATTTGGAGGAAACCTCCCTATGTAGAGAAGTTTCTTGCTTTCTATCTAAAGCCAATAATGATGAGTCTTTCCTTTGGCATAAAAGAATATGCCATGTAAACTTTAAGAACATGAATAAACTAATTAATAATGATTTGGTAACTAAAATACCAAAGAAAAAGTTTACAAGTGATGACCATTGTGTTGCATGTCTGAAAGGAAAGCAACATAAAGTGTCTCACAAGCCAAAAGAAAAACACTCCATCATTACTCCCCTACACTTTTTACATATAGATCTCTTTAGCCCTACCAGTGTAATGAGTTTAGGAAGGACTTCATATTGTTTGATGATCATAGATGATTTCACAAGATACACTTGGGTATTCTTTCTTAGAATTAAGGATTAGACCCCTAAAATCTTGAAAAACTTCATTCTGAAAATTGAGAATCAATGTGATCACAAGGTTAAGACCATAAGATGTGATCAAGGAACTGAATTCAAGAACCAAATCCTTGGTACATTTTGTGATTAAAAGGGTATTACAAGACAATATAGTGCTCCCAGGACTCCTCAGTAAAATGGTATTGCTGAGAGGAGAAACAAGACACTTATTGAGGCTGCAAGGACTATGCTTCCTGACTCTAAACTGCCCATCACCTTCTGAGCAGAGGCAGTCAACACTGCCTGCTATATGCAGAACAGAGTTTTAGTAGTCAAGACTCATGCTAAGGCTCCTTATGAACTGTGGCACAAAAGAAGACCTATCATTGGTTTTCTCAGATCATTGGGATGTCCATGCACCATTTTGAATACCAAAGATCAGATAGCTAAATTTACTGAGAAATCAGATGATGGAAACTTTATTGGATACTATTCCCAAGCTAAGGCTTATAGAGTATACAATTTCAGAATTAGAGTAGTTAAAGAGTCAGCCAATGTGACCTTCAATGAGCACACTCCCAGTGTAAAAGGTTTAGGTCTAGATTGGCTATTTCATCTTGATTTAGTTACCAAAAAATCTTGTAAAGATGTTTTAGGATCTACAGGTAGCTTATCAACAGGAGATCCTGACCTAAGATTTGAGATGAGAAGACCAAGTGATAGAATTCTTTCAGCTCCAGTGGGAATAAACCCTGCAGTTGGAAATCCTATCAGTGCAACCATGACAAACTCTTCAGCTGATACATCTGAGGTGCCTATAAATTCCAGCACAGAGGCAAAAAATTCAAATGAAGGAGTTTCTAATGTAAGAGGAGATGGAGATGGTGAAAGTGATTAAGAATTTCATAATGCTGATAACCTCTCCACTGAAGACAACATCAATGATGTCACGCACTCATTGGATCAAGTTTCACTTGATAAGTATGCTAGTATGGTGGGTGATACTCAATCACCAGATCTAAATTTCACTAATTTAGATCTATCAAACCAACTTGTTGTGATTCCTCAACTGAGAATCCATAAGTCCCATCCTACCACAAACATCATTGGAGATGTTAAGACAGGAGTGAGAACAAGAGGACAAACACATGATAAAAATATTTGTCTATACTATTGTTTCTTATCACAAATTGAGCCAAAGAAGGTTGATGAAGCTCTGAAGGATGAAAGTTGGGTTGAAGCAATACAAAAGGAGCTGCTTTAATTCAAGAGACAAAAGGTTTGGAACCTATGCCCTCTTTATTATGGGAAAACACCAATAGGTACCAAGTGGGTTTTGAAGAATAAGAAGGATGATAAAGGACTTGTCATCAAGAACAAGGCAAGACTAGTTGTTAAAGGGTAAACTCAAAAAGAAAGGATTGACTATACAGATGTTTTTGATCTTATGTCAAGACTTGAAGCTGTTAGGATATTCCTTCCTTTTGCAGCATCCAAGTATTTCAAGGTTTACCAACTTGATATCAAGTGTGCATTTCTATATGGGGTGATAGATGAGGAAGTGTATGTCAAACAACCACTAGGCTTTGCAGATTTAGATCATCCTGATTATGTCTGCAAGCTTGATAAAGCTCTTTATGGGCTGCATCAAGCTCCAAGGAAGTGGTATATGACACTGTCACAGTACCTTGTTCAGCATGGTTACAAGAGGGGTACTATTGACAACATACTCTTCATTAAAGGAACAGAAAATGACTTGATGCTGGTTCAAGTTTATGTAGATGACATCATCTTTGGGTCAACTAATCCAAAGCTCTACAAAGACTAGAGAAGCTAATGAAGAATAGATTTGAAATGAGTTCCATGGGGGAACTCAATTTCTTTCTAGGAATTCAAGGAAGTAGGTTGATAATGGTATCTTTATAAACTAGTCAAAGTATGTACAAGACATACTAACCAGATTTCATCTGATAGAGTGCAAGGTTTCTAAGACACCCAAAGCCAGAAACCACTCCCTAGGACCTTATCTTGAGGGGGAGTGTGTTGATGAACACCTCTACAGGGCTATGATTGTGTCTCTTATGTAGCTCATAGCCAGCAGGCCTGATATCATGTTTGCCACATGCAAGACTGCTGAAGGGTGGTCAATACAATAGTTTCATAAGGTGGAGAGATATGAAACACTTAGCAGATCAAATAGGGAACCGGTTAGATGATACAATGAACACAAGTAAAAGAACAAGAACACTCAAATATGGTTTTCAAGAATGATATATATTGCACTCAAGTTCTTTTACAAGTGTTACAAAGCATACATAAGGATATAAGTACTTGAGACACTTTATACTACATCCTACAGCCAACCATACTTTAAAGGCCTGCTGGATACACTAATCTAGACAACAAGATCAATGTAAAGTCAAAAGGCAGATTGCCTTTTGACTAGTGACTATGACATGCCATAGCTCACATCATATCTATTACAAAAAGGATAAAAGGTACAAAAGTAAAAAGTTACAGACTAATGATCATAATCTACAGTTGATAAAAGCATGGACCTTTTAACTAACTCATATAAGTCGGTGAGTCTTCAGAGTGGCAGCGAAAAGTTGTTTAGATTTTGTCAAAAGGTGATCAAAGAAAGAATGTCTTCTCTGTCTTTGAAAGAAACCAGTCTTTGGCTTCGAAAGACTTTATCTCTGAAGCTTCGGAAGACTTCATCTTTGGCTTCGGAAGATTTTGTCATTTGTCTTCAGAAGATTTTACGCTTAGCTTATTTCCTTTGAGTGGTGTAAAACTTCCAAAGTAACTTTACTCTGTACTTCATGCATGCATGTTGGGAGCTCTTTGGATGCTTTGGTTACATCAGCCTTTAAGTGTAAACCTTACAAACTCCCCCTAGGGTGATGCTACCAAAATAGAAGAGATTACTCATCTATTGACAGTTCTCATCAGGATCAAGACCATTCCTTTTTTTCATCATTTGGTTAGGATCCCTCAAACTCTCATAGTATCTTCTCATATCATTGAGATCATGCAGAGGAAGATCAAGTATGTCTTGCCAGAAGTAAACATCTTGACCTCCTTGATCTCTAAAGACATACCATCTGTCCGGATTAGCAGCAAAGAATCAAGACAAGATGGGTCTCCTAGTAGCAAGTGGCTCTACTTGAATGGAAGTTGGATGAGCAGCCTCTTCTTAATTACCCTCAGGTTGTTCTGACCCATCCTGAGGTATAGAGGTGGATGCCTTGGACTTCTTCTTCTTCTTCTTCTTCTTCTTCTTCTTATCCCTTCTAATGTCCATCCTTTTCCTCTTTCTATATTTTAAATAAGAAGACTGGCCTATAACACCAGATTATTATTGATTGTCTCCCTCAGTTGGGTCCTCTTCCCTCACAGGTTCAGAAAAAGAAGGATCAGGACCCTTCTGCGGATCAGAAGATAAAGTTGGTTATGGTCTAGCACTAGGTCCAGGTTGTGTTATCTCTTGTGGTTCAACCTTGACTTTAACTTCAGGTGCAACCTGACTTGGTGGAGAATGCAAGTCAATGAGCTCACCCTTTTTAATCTTCTGCTTGATCACCCTAATGTGCTCATCCATGGTGGATAAGACATTAGACCAAGCCTCCTTCCAAAGAATCCATACAACTTCAAGAAGCTCATCATCCTCTGCCTATCAGCAGACTTCTTTAGACTCTTTTGGATGATGGCTCTTGACTTTGCAGCTTCTTCTCTCATCTTCCTCTTAGCAGCTTTTTGTTCTTTTTGTACTTGTTGCTCAAGCTGCTTGAGGTATGCACATTTAATGTACTCGTATGGAAAGGGAAGAAGTGCAGATGCCTGATAGAGGCCTGTGGTCCTTAGGTAGTTAAACATATTTTGTCTTTCCGCTTCTTTGTCTACCTGAGGTTGTTGCTTAGTTGCCACTAGGGCTGTACAAAAAGTTCGCGACTCGAAGTTCGCTCAAAAAAAGCTCGTCTCGAAAAAAGCTCGTATCTAAGCGAGCCGGCTCGGCTCGGCTCGAATTCTAAACGAGCCGAACTCGAGCCAGGGTTAGCTCGGTTCGAGCTCGGCTCGTGCTCGGTTCGTTGGCTCGGCTAGTGACTCGATGCATAATTTATATATATATATATATATATATATATATATATATATATATATATATATTTATATATTTATATAGTATAATAATAATAATAATGATAATGAAAATAATAATAATAATAATAATAATAATAATAATAATAATAATAATAATAATAATTATTATTATTATTACTACTACTATTATCATTATTATTTTTATATTAGGATTTTAAAAAGGTTTTATTAAAATAAAAATGGATTCTTTTTAAAAACATTAAGTATTTTGTTTAAAAAATATATAACTTGATAGTAAATTGTTTTTATTCAAAATAATGATCTTTATTCCCCTAAATACGGAGTACTCAACAAAAGGTAAAAGCCCTAATATATATTTTTTGTGTTTTCATATAAATTAATGTGAAAAAATAATTTTTTTTTAAATCGAGCCGGCTCGAACGAGCCACGAGCTGGCTCGAGCTTTTCACGAGCCGAACTCGAGCCAGTGTTTTCAGCTCCTTAAAATTTTCAAGCCGAGCCGAGCCGGTTTGATAAGCTTCGAGCTCGAGCTCGAACCCATCCTGGCTCGGCTCGGCTCGTTTACAGCCCTAGTTGCCACAGCCTCTGTCTCAGGGCCTTCTTGATCTGGGGAGAGGGTAAGAGCATGCTTGTAAAGTCTTTTCTTCCTCCTTTCTTCCTTGATCTTGAGGAGCAGTTCTGTATCCACTGCCTCCCTTCCTCTCATTTGACAACTAAGTGTCAGCCAGTTCATTTAATTCCTCCAAGGCGAAAGAGATGAGTTCATCAATATTATAGTTTCTAGACCCTAAATAATTCAATTTGGCTGCCCTTAACTCATCATCTTGAGTGTTTGGTCTAGGGGCAGCCCTGATTGCAACTTCCATGAAGCCAGGGGTGTCCTGCTTGAACTCTCTCCCCTTGCCTTCCTCTTCCTCTCTTTCTTCTCGTCCTCAATCTCCTCAGGAGTCATCTTCCTTTTACCTTTGTCACTCACAGGCTTGTTTGACTTAGGTTGGAGAGAGCTTTGTCCTTCATTGCTTGGTTTTTCACTTAAGCTCTGGCCAGAGAGAGGCTGTGAGACACCTTCACTAGCTTGTGCCTCACTGAGGGTAATGGATGCTAAAGGTCCTAAAGAAGTTCCAGTCTCAAGGTTCACAAGCTCAACTGCTGGGCCTTCAGCTAAGGTTTCCCCTTCAAAGCTAATCTTAGGGTCCACCTCAACATTGACCAACAGTCTTGCCTGCTAGCCTCTATCTATATAGTATTGTTCTCAGCTTGAACTCTTCAAACACCCTTTGTTGAATCCTATCAGCTAACCTTGTAGCTTGCCTATTTTGACTTGGGTTAGCAAGTAAAAGGTCAACTAGATAGGTGCTCTCATAGTATCGTAGGTTAAAGAAGTTGAAGATCTCTTGTTGACCCTGAGACCTAGAGATTACCAGGGCTCTCCTTTGATCATCATATCCCTATCCCACTATTGGGTTCTCAGCAGGGTGAGATGGAGCAGGTATAGCCATCGGTATACCCTCCTCAAACAGAGGTATGCAAATTTAATGTACTCGTATGGCAAGGGAAGAAGTGCAGATGCCTGATAGAGGCCTGTGGTCCTTAGGTAGTTAATCATATTTTGTCTTTCTGCTTCTTTGTCTACCTGAGGTTGTTGCTTAGTTGCCTAGGGCTGTACAAAAAGTTCGGGCTCGAAGTTCGCTCGAAAAAAGCTCGGCTCGAAAAAAGCTCGTATCTAAACGAGCCGGCTCGGCTCGGCTCGAATTCTAAACGAGCCGAACTCGAGCCAGGGTTAGCTCGGTTCGAGCTCGGCTCGTGGCTCGGTTCGTTGGCTCGGCTAGTGACTCGGTGCTAATTTATATATATATATATATATATATATATATATATATATTATTATATATATATATATATTATATATTATATATATATATATATATATATATATAATAATAATATAATAATAATATAATAATAATATATATATAATATAATAATAATAATAATAATAATAATAATAATAATAATAATAATAATTATTATTATTATTATTATTATTATTATTATTATTACTACTACTACTACTATTATCATTATTATATTTATATTAGGATTTTAAAAAGGTTTTATTAAAATAAAAATGGATCTTTTTAGAAACATTAAGTATTTTGTTTAAAAAATATATAACTTGATAGTAAATTGTTTTTATTTAAAATAATGATCTTTATTCCCCTAAATACGGAGTACTCAACAAAAGGTAAAAGCCCTAATATATATTTTTGTGTTTTCATATAAATTAATGTGAAAAAATAAAGTTTTTTTTTAATCGAGCCGGCTCGAACGAGCCACGAGCTGGCTCGAGCTTTTCACGAGCCGAACTCGAGCCAGTGTTTTCAGCTCCTTAAAATTTTCAAGCCGAGCCGAGCCGGTTTGATAAGCTTCGAGCTCGAGCTCGAACCCATCCTGGCTCGGCTCGGCTCGTTTACAGCCCTAGTTGCCACAGCCTCTGTCTCAGGGCCTTCTTGAACTGGGGAGAGGGTAAGAGCATGCTTGTAGAGTCTTTTCTTCCTCCTTTCTTCCTTGATCTTGAGGAGCAGTTCTGTATCCACTGCCTCCCTTCCTCTCATTTGACAACTTAGTGTCAGCCAGTTCATTTAATTCCTCCAAGGCGAAAGAGATGAGTTCATCAATATTATATTTTCTAGACCCTAAATAATTCAATTTGGCTGCCCTTAACTCATCATCTTGAGTGTTTGGTCTAGGGGCAGCCCTGATTGCAACTTCCATGAAGCCAGGGGTGTCCTGCTTGAACTCTCTCCCCTTGCCTTCCTCTTCCTCTCTTTCTTCTCGTCCTCAATCTCCTCAGGAGTCATCTTCCTTTTACTTTGTCACTCACAGGCTTGTTTGACTTAGGTTGGAGAGAGCTTTGTCCTTCATTGCTTGGTTTTTTCACTTAAGCTCTGGCCAGAGAGAGGCTGTGAGACACCTTCACTAGCTTGTGCCTCACTGAGGGTAATGGATGCTAAGGGTGCTAAAGAAGTTCCTGTCTCAAGGTTCACAGGCTCAACTGCTGGGCCTTCAGCTAAGGTTTCCCCTTCCTTCTAATCTTAGGGGTTTCCCCTTCAAAGCTAATCTTAGGGTCCACCTCAACATTGACCAACAGTCTTGCCTGCTAGCCTCTATCTATATAGTATTGTTCTCAGCTTGAACTCTTCAAACACCCTTTGTTGAATCCTATCAGCTAACCTTGTAGCTTGCCTATTTTGACTTGGGTTAGCAAGTAAAAGGTCAACTAGATAGGTGCTCTCATAGTATCGTAGGTTAAAGAAGTTGAAGATCTCTTGTTGACCCTGAGACCTAGAGATTACCAGGGCTCTCCTTTGATCATCATATCTTCATCCCACTATTGGGTTCTCAGCAGGGTGAGATGGAGCAGGTATAGCCATCGGTATTCCCTCCTTAAACAGACTTTGTATGAGTGAGTCCATATTAATGTGGACCTGAGGAGGTTGTTGAGCATGGACAACTGCAAATGAGGGTGGTGAATCCTCTATGTCCATACTCTAATAGGAACTCCTAGGTTTTATGATTGTAAGTAAGACTTTCTCCCCCTTTTTGTTAGCATCACCCTCTTGCACAGGGGAGCTAGGAGTTAGGTCCACCACATTCACAGGTTCTTATGGGCCTGGTTGAGTCCTCTGGATGGGTCTCTCAGCTAACTTGCCCTTGAGATAGGTGATCTCAAGTTGCTGGTCATTGACCCTCTTTTGTAAGGTAGTCACCTGAGATTCCAGGTGACTGACCTTTGAGACTAAATAGGTGCAGGTTTTAGTAAGTTGTTGCACCTTTAGTTTTAGACTCCCCTCATCTTCATTTGAAGAATCACTAGGGGATGAGAGAATAGGACCAAGGTCTTCTTCCTCATCACCAGCTTCAGGTTCTTGGCTGTTGGTTTTCCCCTGCACACTGACAGCTTCAAAAAAGTGTCAATGGGCAGGGTTGCCATGGTTGAGGTTTGAATGATTTAATCACTTTCAAAAGTGAGAGCCTCTTCTATATGGGCCTCCTGAACAGGTTCAAAGAGGTCCACCTTAGTTGTAGGTGGATAATGTGGGCTAGACATGGGTGAGTCAAGAGCACTCATCTCTCCTTGAGCAGGGGTGGAGAAGAAAGACTCATGGTACTCATTGAATCCCATGTCTTCATCATCATAGAATTCAAGGTTAGGTATGGGTTGGTTGAGGTCAAGCGGTTGGGGATGGTAACTTTCCCCTGGAGGTTGATCACTAGAGTTTTGAGACTCTAAGTGAAGGCTTAAGGCTGGTGTTGGTGTAGTGAGCTCATCAGGCTGAGCATGAGGAACCTCAGCACTAGTCATAGAAAGAATGGGAGTGGTTTGCTCCTCAGGAGAAGTGGGAGCTCCAGTGTGCACTTCTTCACGCATGGTTGGTGATTTGGGGGCCTGCACAACCTGAGTAACTTGTATAGGGGTTCGTTTGGATTTTCTTTGGTAGGTGATGGTGATTTGTGGTTGTGTGGGTGGTGTAGATGTGGAAGGTGTGGGTTCAATATTAGCTTGTGTTGCTAAGTTGTCACCTTGAGCAATGAGCTCTAACATTTTTGGGACTAAGGCTGTTTCTACCCCTGAGAAGCCAACAGTTGGCTTTCTCATTCTTTTAAAGATGTCAGGCTTCATCTATCCCAATTTTAGAACATTACCTATTCCCTTTAACTGTGAACCTAGTTCACAGTTAAGAATGTACTTGACATATCTAGGGAACATGTAATATTCTAAGGAGTCCAAGTTTGCAAGTAAATTAGTATAAATAAATTATGAGTACCTGAACTTGACCCCTTGTACCAATCCATGGACTATATAGGAAAGGTCTTTAGGAATTTGATCCCAACCTCCATGTTTGTTTGATAGACAGTGAGTGACAACATGGAGGAGGTACTTCCATTGGGAGGAGACCTTCTTTTTCTTAAAGGTTCTTACAGAGTAATCACCCTCATAGCCCATCTGCATGAAGGACCGGTTCACAGCAGATTTTGGGAAGGACAATTCCCCTTTATCATCATCCAGCCTTGGATGAGTACGAATGGTGGTTGGAGTGATAAAAATTGTCCTGCCCTGTACTGTGGCAGACAATGCCTTCTCCCCATCCATAGTGATCTCTTGGTTGGTCCTCTAAAACTCTAAAAGTTGATCTTCATATAATGGAGGATTTATGGTGAGGGAGGTGGAGTAGTTGGATAAAGCCAAGAAGCGACAAACATCTGAGAAGCCGGGATCTTTCTCAGACACTAATAGAGTAACCTAATTATGTTGTCTCTATAGTTGCCTGGAGAAATTAGGCTGGTTTCGTGGGCAGGGTTGGCCATTTTGAGTAGCTTTGAGATGAAGGAAGGTAAGAACAAGGTTGGTTTGTGGGTGAATTTAGAGTTTGAATCTTTTTGGATAAAGGATAATAGTGAAAGAGGGGGAACCATTGTACGAATATATATGCTATGGATTTTGAAACAAAGTTAATGTATAAGGATAAACTTTGAAATCTGAATATCGGTCCCACCTCTGAAAAAGTGCCCAAAAAGTTATTTTTCTTGGAAGTCTAAATCTTTCGAAGGTAACTTGACTTCGAAAGGTTTTAGAAAACTTCCAAAGCCAATTTGGCTTGGAAGATATTCCTTAATTTTATAAGAATTTGCTTCGGAAGAAAATTACTTAGAGTAATTTTACTTCCTAGATAAATTTTGCTTTGGAAGATATCAAATACCAGAAATCTTATTCATAAGAGAGAATAAATATTCCGAGACTTAATTGCTTTTAGAAGAAAATGGTACTTTAATACACACAGTACTTGGTGAGAAAAATAAGCTTCGGAAGATGTATCAGGATTTCTTCCAAAGGTTAATTTCCGAAGACAACTTGATGTTTTCCGAAAGAAATTTTATAAAAGTTCTCAGAATTCTAAGGGATATCATTTTTAAAAGTTTCTTCCAAAGTAAACTGGGCTTATATGGTAATGATATAGACAACTTAAGACACACATATTATTAAAAATAATCTTGAGTTTAGTTTAAAGAAAATCTACTCAAAGTTAATCAACCTAATAGCTGATACAAGATATTTAAATCTCTGCTTATCAAAAGCTTTTGAAAACAGATCAGCATGTTGTTCATTTATGTTAACTTTGTCTAGTTTTATTAATCTCTTTTCAAAATTATTTCTAATCAAATGATACCTGATGTTGATGTGCTTTGTCTTTGAGTGCTGCACATGATTCTCTGTAATAGAGATAGCACTGTTGTTGTCTATGTGGATGGAAGTCTCCTTAAAGTTGAATCCATAGTCTAGCATCTGATTCTGAATCCAAAGCACTTGAGCACAGCAGCTTGCAGTAGCAATGTATTCAGCTTCAGCAGTTGATGTAGACATACAGGATTGTATCTTGCATTGCCATGAGACTATCCTTCCACCAAGAAATTGACATCCCCCAGATGTAGACGTAGCAGTCATATTGCGGCCACCATAGTCACTATATGTATAGGCATACAGATTAAAGTCAGAATTGTTTGGATATCAAAGGCCCAATTTAGGAGCACCCTTGAGATATCTGAGAATTCTCTTGACAACAACCAGGTGTGACATTCTGGGGTTGGCTTGATATCTTGCACAAATACATGTAGCAAACATGATATCAGGCCTGCTGGCTGTGAGGTACATAAGAGACCCAGTCATAGTCCTATATAAATGTTCGTCAACACACTCCCCCTCAAGATCTATGTCTCACCCTTAATTTTCACAAACGGAGTATTACCGTTAGGCGTGTGACTTCCAGGATCTCAGCCACTAGTTACACCATCACGTATACATATATACAATCACCACCCGCAGATTCAAATGATAAACAACGGGACATCCAAACGCACTCAAGATCAAACCAATACCCGGAACGTACACATAACCAGCGAACTCGAAACCGTATCATTATGAATAAAGGTAACGAAGCGAGTAAAGTGGATCTTACCAAACGGAGCTATTCTGGTTGCTTCTCGCGATTACTAGAGAGGTATTGATTGCCGAGAGATCGCGGTTAATGACAAGAAAGCCACCGGGAATGAACCGTTACGGTTGGAAGGTTGTCGAGCGGTGTCGGCGAACGAAAGTTTACCGTTGAAGAGGGAAGCTTCACCAGAGATACTGCGGGTATGAAGCTGCCGAGAGGGAGACGGGGATTGAGAAAAATGGGAGATTAGTGTTGTGGTTTGAAGAATGGCCGGGTGTGAAGGAGTTTGGGTGATTTAGAATGGAACCGAGAGGGGAGTGAGCCAATGGATGTGGAAATTGGTTAGGGTATAATAATATTATTATTATATATATATATTTCTTTTATAGATAAGCACATTTGCATTTTACTTATAACTTAAATAAATCATTTAAGTTTTATTATTAATATTATCAAGTGTAAATGAAAAGGAATTATTAGTTTTTTTTTGCACAAAATAACTAAAGGTGAGATACTGGTGTTAACCCGAAAATACGGGGTGTCACATCATCCCCCTGTTGAAGGAATTTTCGTCATGAAAATTAGAACATTAGGTTCAACAAGGAACACGAGATCCAGCGATCTGTAACACATATAGAATAGTGTTTCTAGAACTTTTGAAACAAACCTAAAACAAAGAAACGTAAGGAATGATCTTAAGAATGATACCTTAAGAAGTGGATGCCTGATCTTTGAATAGTTGTGGGTACTTCTTTTTCATCTGATCTTCGCGTTCCCAAGTAAACTCTGGTCCACGCTTTGAATTCCACCTAATGCGCACAATAGGAATCTTACTACGCTTTAGGGTTTTGACTTCTCGATCCATAATTTCGACTGGTTCTTTAATGAAACGTAACTGTTCATCAATCTCCAGCTCCTCCAAGGGTACAAATTGTGATTCGTCAGCTAAGCATTTCTTCAGACTGGATATGTGAAATACATTGTGTATTCCCTTGAGTTCTTCAGGTAAATTAAGTTGATAGGCTACTGGACCAACCCTTTTGATAATCTCAAATGGTCCCACGTAGCGTGGATTCAACTTTCCTTGTTTCTCGAACCGAATTACACCTTTCCAAGGTGAGACTTTCAGAAGTACCTTGTCACTAATCTGAAATTCCAATGGTTTACGGCATTTATCTGCGTAGCTCTTTTGTCGATCACGTGCTGCTGCCATGCGATTACGAATTTGCACGATCTTCTCAGTCGTCTCGTGCATAAGAACGAGACCCGTAAGTTGTCTTTCCCCAACTTCCGCCCAACAAACAGGTGATCGGCACTTACGTCCACACAGTGCCTCAAACGGTGCAGCTTTGATCGAAGTGTGATAACTGTTATTATAGGAGAACTCGACCAAAGGTAAATGAGTTTCCCAACTACTGCCGAAATCGATCACACAAGCTCGTAACATGTCTTCTAGTGTTTGTATCGTAAGCTCACTCTGACCATCGATTTGTGGATGATACGCAACGCTCATGTCCAGCCGTGTCCCCAATGATCGTTGTAAAGACTGCCAAAAATGTGAAGTGAATCGAGCGTCACGATCAGATATAATGGATACTGGCACACCATTCCAAGAGACTATCTCCCTTAAATATATCCGTGTCAGCTTGTCCATTCGATCCATCTCTCAAATTGCCGGAAAATTTGCGGATTTCGTTAAGCGATCTACTATAACCCAAATGGTATCGCATCCGCTGGGAGTCTTAGGTAACTTCGTGATGAAGTCCATCGAAATCTGCTCCCATTTCCACACTGGAATTTCCGGTTGCTGCAGTAGACAGGATGGTCACTGATATTCCACCTTAACTTTAGAACAAGTTAGGCATCTGCTCACGTAGGTGGCAATTTCAACTTTCATGTTTGGCCACCAGTAGAATTCCTTCAGATCTTGGTACATCTTATCTGAACCAGGATGAATTGACTAGCGTGACTTGTGAGCTTCATCCATTACCCGCCCTAGTAAATCCCCATATCTTGGTACCCAGATCCGTTCCATGAAATAACGGATTCCATCGGTTTTGATCTCTAACTGCTTCTCCATGCCCTGGATGGATTTTGCCTTCAGGTTTTCCACTTTCAAGGCCTCAGATTGAGCAGCCTTGATTTGCATCGACAGATCAGAATGGATGGTCATTTGCAATGCACGCACCCGACGGGGTTTCGGTGTTTCTTTTCGACTCAGGGCGTCGGCCACCACATTAGCCTTACCCGGGTGATACTTGATTGCACAATCGTAATCATTGAGCAATTATAACCACCGTCGTTGCCGCATGTTCAGATCCTTCTGATCATATATGTGCTGGAGGCTCTTATGATTGGTATAGATCGTGCATTTGGTTCCATATAGGTAGTGCCTCTAGATTTTCAAGGCAAACACTACATCTCCCAATTCCAGGTCGTGTGTTGTGTAGTTTTTCTCATGCACCGTGAGTTGTCTCGATGCATAAGCAATGATGTTGTTGCGTTGCATCAGTACACATCCCAAACCTTGGATGGATGGATCACAGTAAACCACAAAATCATCAGTCCCTTCTGGCAACGCTAGAATCAGCGCACTACAGAGTTTGTCCTTAAGCACCTGAAATGCTGCTTCTTCTTTGCTACCCCATTTATAGACGGTCCCTTTATGGGTCCGGGTAGTCAAAGGTTGTGCCAACTTAGAGAATCCTTCAATAAATCGTCTATAATAGCCCGCCAAACCAAGGAATTGCCGCACTTCAGTAGGCGTTTTCGACGTCGGCCAATCCTTGATTGCGTCAATCTTTGAAGGATCTACATGTATACCTTTTTTGTTTACCACATGGCCAAGAAATTGCACTTCCCGCATCCAAAAGTCGCATTTTGAGAACTTGGCATAGAGTTATTCATTCCTTAATAGGTCCAAAATGATTCTCAGGTGTTCCTCGTGATCTTCCTTATTCTGGGAGTAGATTAGTATGTCATCAATGAAGACATTGATAAACTTATCCAAATAAGGCTTGCAAACACGGTTCATGAGATCCATGAAAACTGCTGGGGCATTGGTCAGCCCAAAAGGCATGACCGTGAACTCGAAGTGTCCATAGCGTGTCCGAAATGCCATCTTCGGGATGTCTTCCTCTCGAACTCGTAACTGATGATAACCCGATCACAGATCGATCTTGGAATAGTAGCTTGATCCTTGCAAGTGATCAAACAGGTCGTCAATGCGTGGAAGTGGATATCTATTCTTGATAGTCACCTTATTCAGCTCCCGATAATCAATACACATTCTAAAAGTTCCATCCTTCTTCTTCACAAAAAGCACTGGAGCTCCCCAAGGTGAAGAGCTGGGACGTATGAATCCCTTGTCTAACAATTCCTGTAATTGCTTAGACAACTCTTGTAATTCGTTCGGTGCCAAACGGTACGGCGCTCGAGCGATCGGAGCAGCTCCTGGTGTCAGCTCAATCTGAAACTCTACCTGCCTATGTGGAGGAAGGCCAGGTAAGTCTTCTGGAAATACTTCTAGAAAATCTCTGACAACTAGAATATCTTTGATATGTTTTTCATCCACCTTTTTTTCTGTAACTAGTGCTAGTAAAGCCAAGTGCCCTTTCCGAAGGCATTTCTGGGCCTTCAGATACGGAATGATGCCGACCACAACACCAATTTTGTCGCCTTCAACTGTAAGGATCTCATCACCCGAGATGGGTAACTTGATCAGTTTCTCCTTGCAGATGATCTCTGTATGGTTCTTGAACAGCCAATCCATCCTAACCACTATGTCAAAACTACCCAGTATGACAGGGATAAGGTCTATATAGAAGGTGTGTTCGGATAAGCCTATCTTACATTTGTTGAATATTTGGGTAGCTAGTATCTTCCTACCATCCGCTATTTCTATGGCATACTTAGAGTTTAAGTCAGTAGGTACTATCCCTAGTACTTTACTAAACTTATTGGATATATAGCTCTTATCAGCACCAGAGTCAAATAAAACAGAGGCATAACAACCATTTACAGGAAATCTACCAGACGCTACAGTAGGGTTATTACGAGCCTCACCTGAGCCAATGACGAAAGCTCTGCCTTTGCCACCGCCGCTTCCGCCACTGTTGTTGTCTCTGGGTTTATCAGTAGGACCATTGCCACCATTTCGCTTGAGCCTTGGGCAATCCCTCTTGATATGTCCATGTTGTCCATATTCATAGCACCCAGTTTGATTATTGTTGTGTTGTTGTTGCTGTTGAGGCCCTTTTTCTGAGAGATTCACCCTACAATTCTTGGTGGCATGCCCAAACCTTTCACACCTTTTACAAATATTCTTCGTGCACTGGCCATTGTGGTGAGACTTACATTTGTTTCATTTCGTAAGGCTGCCATGGTAGCCGCCAGAGCTACCAGAGTCTTTAGTAGGTTGAGTTTGGTTGAATTTCCTGTTCTGCTATTGCTGAGGAGTGAATGATGAAGATTGTTTTCCAGTAGTAGAAGGTTCCCATTTCCTCTTGTTGTTGTTATCAGTAGTGGCTGAAGCAGAACCACGCGGAGGTAGTTTACCTTGCGTGACTGCCTGATCAGTTAATCTATGAGCCAGTCTGATCGCCTCCTATATGGTGTTTGGTCGGGAAGGAGTAACCATACCTTGGATTTCTGGAGACAATCCATGCAGATATCTTTCAATCCTTAAAGAAGGAGGATTGACCATGTTGGGGCATAGTGTAGCAAGCTCATGAGAACGAGTGGTATACGCCTCGATCTCAGAACCTGCCATTTTGAGGTTCCAGAATTCCATTTCTAATTTCTGCACCTCGTCGCGAGGGCAGTATTCCTCCTTCATCAGCTTTTTAAAGTCTTCCCAGGTGGTCTGATTAGCAATATCAACACCCAACATCTGTACCTGGGGGTTCCACCATGATAGGGCAGCTCCGTCTAGAGTGCCAGTAGCGTACTTGACTCGGTTTGCCACCAGGCAGTTGCACATTTCAAATACTAATTCGAGCTTCTCGAACCAGCGCAGGAGTCCCACTGCTCCTTCTATTCCAGTGAAGGGGTTTGGTTTACAGTCCATAAAGGACTTGAAGGTACAGACCGCTTGACCTACAACAGATTTAGATCAGGACTTTGGGTTTTAGATGAATGGTATAGCTTGACAAGACTGACAGAACGTTAATGTCAGGAATGAACTTGGTATAGCTTACCGATAGGAGTAGGTTGAGGATGTGGGTTGTGGTTTGCTAGAGCATCAGCCACATGCTGATTTATGAGAGCGGCCAATTCCGCTAGTGTCATATTGATGGAACCACGACCACGTCCACGTCCAGACATTCTTAACAATCACAACATACAAAAATAAGTAAATATGCAACATATCAACTTCATTTAAGTATAAGCAATTAAAGAATTTAGCACACACAACTAAATGTTCAAATAATAATTTCTGGCAAAATAAATTGTAAGTACGTCTACAATTAATCAAACCAAATATCAAAATTTAAAAACATAAGTCGGATGGGAAACAACCCTTCCCATCTAGGTGCGGAATAACCAAAAGTCTAATAAACGAATGAATTGAATAAGGTAAAAGAATCAATGCGAATCCATAGATCCGGTGGTATCCTCAGGCTCATCCTCTGGCTGCTCCTTCGGCTCCTCTTCTGGCTCCTCCTCTGGGTCTTCCTCGTCAGGCTCCGATATTGTGTTCAGTGCATTGACTTGACCCTCGAGAGTATCAAGTCGCTGACTGTTAGCAGCGATGTCCGCCTCGTCACTAATCACCCGATCGAACAATCCAGTGACGCGATCCACATGCTTGTTATGATATTCCATTAGTACGTGGAATCGCCTCTTCAACTCCTTGATCTCCTCAGTTGAATTCCGCACAGCTTTCTTCAACACTCGATTTTCTTCCCACAGTTCAGCAACATATTTACGCTCGATGTGCAAGGTAGCTGCCATAGTAGCCATGGCCTGCTCGGGAGGGCAGTGTAAAGGAGGTAAGGTAGGAGCCTCAGGGTCCCTAGCCGATGCGGACCTAGTACGGGGCTGGTTTTCAGGAGGGGAAGGAACATTCTTCTCCTGAATTAATCGAGTCATAAACACGGGATAGTACTGCCACTCATGAACTGCTGGGTACTGGGGTAGTGCAAATGGCTGGTCATAGTCAAACTCCTTGTTATTATTAGGATGCATAGGCCAATCGTACGGACCCGTAATGTGAGGTATAAAATCACGGTATATGGGCCTCTTTCCTCGAGAAGGAGAAGAGGTAGGTGCAGACGATGAAGACGTCATTCCTACAGAGAACCACTCGCAAAGATGAGCAATAGCATGCAACCCAGCAAGGCAAAGCAAACAAGGCCAACTAACTAGCTAATGGTGTCTATATGCGTGTAACTAAGGCAACAGGCTATAGTCTAAATGCAATGCAAATGAAATGCAATGTCAATTTAGTTCGCTACAACCAATGGCTCTGATACCAATCTGTCACACCCTCAATTTCCACAAACGGAGTATTACCGTTAGGCGTGTGACTTCCAGGATCTCAGCCACAAGTTACACCATCACGTATACATATATACAATCACCACCCGCAAATTCAAACGATAAACAATGGGTTATCCAAACACACTCAAGATCAAACCGATACGTGGAACGTACACATAACCCGCAAACTCGAAACCGTATCATTATGAATAAAGGTAACGAAGCGAGTAAAGCTGATCTTACCGAACGGAGCTGTTTTGGTTGCTTCTTGCGATTACTAGAGAGGTATTGATTGCTAAGAGATCGTGGTTAACGACAAGAAATCCATCGGGAATGAACCGTTACGATTGGAAGGTTGTCAAGTGGTGTCGGCGAACGAAAGTTTACCGTTGAAGAGGGAAGCTTCACCAGAGATACTGCGGGTATGAAGCTGCCGAGAAGGAGATGGGAATTGAAAAAAATGGGAGATTAGGGTTGTGGTTTGAAGAATGGCCAGGTGTGAAGGAGTTCGGGTGATTTAGAATGGAACCGAGAGGGGAGTGAGCCGATGGATGTGGAAATTGGTTGTGTATAATATTATTATTATTATATATATGTATTTTTATAGATAAGCACAATTGCATTTTACTTATAACTTAAATAAATCATTTAAGTTTTATTATTAATATTATCAAGTGTAAATGAAAAGGAATTATTATTTTTTTTTTCACAAAATAACTAAAGGTGAGATACCGGTGTTAACTCGAAAATACGGGGTGTCACAATCTGGTCCTAAGAAGTGGTTTCTGGCTATGGGTGTCTTAGCAAGCTTGCACTCAGTCATGTGAAACCTAACAAGTATGTCTTGTATATACTTTGACTGGTTTATGAAGATTCCATTGTCAACCTACTTCACTTGAATTCCTAGAAAGAAATTAAGTTCCCCTATGGCACTCATTTCAAATCTATTCTTCATCAGCTTCTCAAAGTCTTTGCAAAGCTTCGGATTAGTTGACCCAAAGATAATGTCATCTACATAAACTTGAACCAGCATCAAGTCATTTCATGTTCCTTTGATGAAGATTGTTCCATCAATAGTACCCCACTTATGCCCATGGTGACAGAGATACTGTGATAGTGTCTCATACCACTTCCTTGGATCCTGATGCAGCCCATAAAGAGCTTTGTCAAGCTTGCAGACATAAGCAGGAAGATCTGGGTCTGCAAAGCCAGGTGGTTGTTTGACATACACCTCCTCATCAATCACCCCATATAGAACAGCACACTTGACATCAAGTTGGTAGACCTTGAAATCCTTGGATGCAGCAAAAGAGGAATATCCTAACAGCTTCAAGTCTTACTACTGGAGCAAAAACATCTGTGTAATCAATCCCTTCTTCTTGTGTTTACCCTTGAACAACTAGTCTAGCCTTGTTCTTGATGACAAGTCCTCTATCATCCTTCTTGTTCCTAAATACCCATTTAGTACCTATGGTAGTCTTCCCCTTAGGAAGAGGACATAAATTCCAAACCTTTTGTCTCTTGAATTGGAGCAACTCCTCCTGCGTTACGTCAACCGAACTTCCATCCTTCAAAGCCTCTTCAATCTTCTTAGGCTCTATCTGGGACAAGAAACAAGAGTGAAGACAAACATTTTTGTCATGGGTTTGTCCTCTTGTTCTTACCCCAGTCTTAACATCTCCAATGATATTTATGGTGGGATGGGACTTATAGATTCTTAGTTGAGCAATCACAACAAGTTGTTTGGATAGATCTAAGTTGGTGAAATTTAGATCTGGTTCTTGACTATTATCCACCACATCAACACACTTCTCAAGAGAAATTTGATCCAATGAGTGTGTCACATCATTGATGTTGTCTTCTATGGAGTGGTTGTCAGCATCAAGAAACTCCTGATCACTGTCACTACCTCCATCTCCTCCTACATTGGAAATGCCTTCATCTAAGTTCTATAACTCTGTGCTGGAATTTATATGCACCTCAGATGTGTCAGCTGAAGAATTTGTCATGGTTGTGTTGACAGGATTTCCAACTGTAGGGCTAGTTACCACTGGAGCTGAAGTAGTTTGAACATTTGGTCTTCTCAACTCAAATCTTGAATTAGAATCTCCTGTTGATAATGTACATGTAGATCCTGAAACATGCTCATAAGATTTGTTAAACCAGTTGGTAACTAAATAAAGATTAAACAACCAATTAGGACCTTAACCTTTCACACTGGGTGTGTGCTCATTGAAGGTCACATTAGTTGACTCCTTAACTACTCTAGTTCTAAGATTGTATACTCTATAAGCCTTGGCTTGGGAGGAGTATCCAATGAAATATCCATCATCTGATTTCTCATCGAATTTGGCTATTTGATCCTTGGTATTCAAGATGGTGCAAGGACATCCAAATGACCTGAGAAAACCAATGAAAGGTTTCCTTTTGTGCCACAGTTCATAAGGAGTCTTACCATGAGTCTTGATTACTAAAACTTTGTTTTGCACATAGCAGGCAGTGTTAACTGCCTCTGCCCAGAAGGTGATAGGTAGTTTGAAGTCAGAAAACATGGTTCTTGCAGCTTCAATAAGTGTCCTATTTCTCCTCTCAGCAACACCATTTTGCTGAGGAGTCTTGGGAGCACTATATTATCTTGTAATACCCTTTTCATCACAAAATCTATCAAGGATTGGTTTTTAAATTCGGTTCCTTGACCACATCTTATGATCTTGACCCTGTGATCATATTGATTCTTAATTTTCAGAATGAAACTCTTCAAGGTCTCAGGGGTCTTATCTTTAGTTCTAAGAAAGAAAACCTAAGTGTATCTTGTAAAGTCATCTGTGATCACCAAGTAATAAGAGGTCATTCCTAAACTCATTACACTGGTGGGGCCAAAAAGATCCACATGTAATAAGTGTAAGGGAGTAGTGATGGAGTTTATTTCCTTTGGCTTGTGAGATACCTTGTGTTGCTTCCCTTTCAGACATGCAACACAATGATCATCACTTGCAAACTCTTTCTTTTGTATTCCAGTTACCAAATCATTTTTAATTAATTTGTTAATGTTTTTAAAGTTTACATGGCACATTCTTTTATGCCAAAGGAAAGACTCATCACTATTGGCTTTAGATAGAAAGCAAAAAACTTCTCCTGAAGGGGATGTTTCTTGCAAGTCCATCTTGTACATGTTCCCTCTCCTGGGGGCTCTAAGCAAGATATGTTCTTGAGGAATGACCACCCCAGGCTTCAGAACAATGCACTC
Organism: Flaveria sonorensis; assembly: GCA_025506505.1. NCBI lineage: Eukaryota > Viridiplantae > Streptophyta > Magnoliopsida > Asterales > Asteraceae > Flaveria > Flaveria sonorensis. The sequence goes on along the minus strand of CM046425.1, from coordinate 14,140,551 downwards.
ATGCTCAGTGAAGAGCATATTGTGTCTCTGATCACAAAATTAGGATACACTCAAAAGATTGTACCTAAGCTCCTTAACAAAGTTTACCTTCTTAATGCTGAGCTTACCATTTATGATCCTGCCCCTTCCAGTAATGTAACCACTAGATTCTCCTCCAAAAGCAACTAGCCCTCCATCAATTCTTTCAAAGTTTTGAAGCAAAGAGCCTTTGCCTGTCATGTGCCAGGAACAACCACTGTCAATGATCCATGCATTCCCTTTGGTCTTGAGCTGTTCCTGCACATACAGAGATGGTTAGTTACATTTAGAAACCCAAGCCTTGTTGGTCTTGGGCTTGTCAAAATGAAAAGAAGATAATGAAATAGTAATTGATCCTATATGCAAGTTTTGAGGATCATTTGCTGTTGTTGATGAAGAAATTTCAGTCATATGGCCTTCCTTCATCTTCCACACCATCTTTGGAAAACTAGACTTGGCCTTTAATACTTCAGAAGTTTTGATGACTTTGGAAGTTTTGGAGACTAAACCTTCAGAAGCTTTTGCATCCACTGCAGCAGACTTCAGTGCTTCGAAAGCATTCCTTTTTTTCGGGACCAAATTTTCTTCCGAAGGTAAGTTTTCACTTATCTTCTTCTTCACTTTGGAGCTTTTGAAAGGAAGAAATTTTCCTTCCGAAGCTATTTTTTTCTTCTACTTCTTAGAAGTTTTCTTCTTGTTCATGTGGATAGTACTTTTAGGATTGTAGATGCAATCCTTGGCAAAGTGAGAAGTACTACCACACATGATGCATTCAGTTGGCATACTTTTAAGAGTCTTCTTTTGAGTGGATGGCTGAGCTTGATGACTTTCCACTTCCTTTTTCACCTTTTCAGATGATACATCAGGCTTCTTGGGATGAGGCTTACTATTGGAACTAGATGGTTCAAGCTGTGTAGCAGTGGTACACACCTTATAAGCTTTCCTCCCTTGATCAGGATGATTTGGACATGAACTAGGATTCCTGGTAGTAGAATCCATAGTTGAGTCTTCAGTATTTACAACTTCAAATCCAGTAGAGATAAAAACTTGCTTTTGCTTGGAGTTGAAAGTGGCCTTGATCTCTTGGGCTTTCTTGGATTTTCTTTTAGTAGCCCTGATCAAGTTCTTTCTTACAGACTTGGTCATCCTTGATTCATACTTCTCTCTCCAGGAGAATGGTGTCCCGTCTTAGGATAACCCTTGTCACTCACCTCAGTTCATCCTTCACCATCTCTTCTTCATCTTCATCCTTCTCTTGGATAGGATCAATGGAGGGCAACTCATCTTGACAAGTTCCACACCTTGGATATCTAACAGATAGGAATGGAGGAGCTATCTCACTTGATACTAGTCCCTGCATGTTCTGGTAACAAACTTTTGCATACAAGGATTAGGATATTATATTCTTGAAGGTTTCCTCTTAAAGAACACATTTTTCTGCCTTGGTTTTGCTGATCACAAGCTCAGCCTGACATTTAGTCAATTTAATTATGAGATCTTTGATCCGAGTCTTGTAATTTGTATGCTCATTCTTAAGAGTTGAAATGATTTTCTCTAAATCTTCTATTTTAAGTTTATAGTCATTTTTAGCTCTTTTAAAATCAGCTTTTAAAATGTTCAAGGACTCAAGGTCAGATCTCACTTCCAAATTATAGGACCTATACATGTTAACTTTAGCAATGCATTCAGGGGTACAAAGATGTTCCAATACCTTAGCTTCTTTATGATCAGCCATCAGTGCTTGGTTTGGAGAGGCATCTTCCACCTGAAAGCTCCAGTTAAAGCCTTCTTCTTCAACAGCAACAGTAGCATGTTGTTTAGGTTGGCTTGGCTTCTCAGTTCTTGGAGCTGTATTAGTGTAGTTTGGCCTGGACTATGCTTGGCCACCATTTGTCCTTGGTGCCTTGCACTCTCTAGCAAAGTGACCCATCTGGTTACAGTTGTAACACTTCACTTTGCTTTTGTCCAGTCCAAACTTTCCACTAGCCATATTTCTAGGAAACTTTCTCCCTGTCCTCTTGTAGAACTTCTTGGCCCTGTGAGTGAGAAGAGCCATCTGCTGGACTATCTCCATGTACTCTAGATCATCTAGATGGATACAGTCCAAGTCTTCAAGGGTGAAGATAAAGTTGCCACAACTTTCATTAGTAGACAAAAAGGCTTGTGCAGAGCTTGTCTCTTGGAATGGACTTCTTTAGATGTAACTCTCCCTTGGTGTCTCGAGAAAGGTGATAAAAGGACCCTTTTATGAGTTTTCAGGGAAGCATAAAAGATGATGCTCTTGTTCTATGCTATCCCTTTCAACCACATGAAGGGATGAACTCTGCTGATTGTTGGAAGAGCTGCTAGATGGATTTTGCATGTTCATCTCCATCTGGTAGCCACTGAGGATACCATGCAGATTTGTGAGAGTAAGGATAGGGAGGTTCTTAATTTTGTTGATGGCCACACAATAGTGAGTCCATTTTCTGCGAAGAAAGAACATGAACTTCCTCATTATGTCCTTATTCTCAAGTTTTACTCCAACATCAGTCAGAGTATCCACAATCTCAGCATACCTGAAGTATTGTTGAGTCATGGTTTCACCTGTCTTATAGGTGAAGTTCTCAAACTGCTGCTTCAAGAGGTCTTTCTTGTTCTCTTTAGCTTCCTCAAACCCATCATACATGAGTCTTAGTGCATCCCAGAGCTGCTTAGCGGTTTTGCACTTTTTGAAGTTTCTGTATATGGAGTTTGGAAGAGCCGCATGGAGGGCAGTAATGGCAATCGATCTATGTCAATCTTCTTCCAGTCTTTTTCAGAATAGTCAGCCATTTCTTTTGGTATCATCCCACCTCCAGTAGTGGCTGAAGAGGTACTTGGGATGTGAGGTCCTTCGATAACAGATCTCCACATCCTGCTATCTTGAGACATGATGAAACCTTCCTTACATTGGTACCAAGTATCAAAGTCATCAAGAGTGATTAGTGGAGACTTTGTCATAGTATCGGTTTCCATATTAGCTTTAGCAAGAGCTTCTATTTGAGTTGTTAAGTGTTCTGTGAAACTGAAGTTATCAAAGATGGTGAGATCTTACAATCAAGAGCCTAAAATACTCTGATACCAATTGCAGGACCGGTGAAGGGTGGTCAATGCAACAGTTTCACAAGGTGGAGAGATATGAAACACATAGCAGATCAAATAGGGAGCCGGTTAGATGATACAATGAACACAAGTAAAAGAACAAGAACACTCAAATATGGTTTTCAAGAATGATGTATATTGCACTCAAGTTCTTTTACAAGTGTTACAAAGCATACATAAGGATACAAGTACTTGAGACATTTTATACTACATCCTACAGCCGGCCATACCTTGAAGGCCAGTTGGATACACTAATCTAGACAACAAGATCAATGTAAAGTCAAAAGGCAGATTGCCTTTTGACTAGTGACTATAACATGCCATAGCTCACATCCTAATCTATTACAAAAAGGATAAAAGGTACAAAAGTAGAAAGTTACTGACCAATGACCATAATCTACAGTTGACAAAAGCATGGACCTTTTCACCAACTCATATAAGTTGGTGAGTCTTCAGAGTGGAAACGGAAAGTTGTTTAGCTTTTGTCAAAAGGTTATCAGAGAAACAATCCTAACTTCAACATGTATGCTTATACAGATAGTGACTATGGTGGTTGCAACATGACTGCAAAGCCTACATCAGGGGGGGTTTAATTCCTTAGTGGAAGGATAGTCTCATGGCAATGCAAGAAATAACCCTGTGTGTCTGCATCAACTGCTGAAGCTGAATACATTGCTGCTGTAAGCTATTATGCTCAAGTGCTTTAGATTCAGAATCAGATGTTAGACTATGGATTTAACTTCAAGGAGACTCCCATCCAAATAGACAACAACAGTGCTATCTCTATCACAGAGAATCCTGTACAACACTCAAAGGCAAAGACATCAATATCAGGTATCATTTGATTAGAGATAATTTAAAAAATAGATTGATAAAACTAGTCAAAGTTAACATAAATGAACAATATGCTGATCTGTTCATAAAAGCTTTTGATGAACAGGGATTTAAGTATCTTATATCAGCTATTGGGATGATTAACCTTGACTAGATTTTCTTAAATTAATTTCAATATTATTTTTCAAATATGTGTGTCTTAAGTTGTCTATATCATCACTCATATAAACCCTGTTTACCTTGGAAGAAAACTTTTCAAAATGATATTCCTTAGAATTTTAAGAATTAAAAATATATTTTCTTTCGGAAGACATTAAGTTGACTTCGGAAGAAATTTATGTATTCAAAACTAACAACTACGTACTAAGAAATTTACCTTCGAAAGAAATTTTATTATATCTTCCAAAGCTTAAATATGCTTCTAAGTACTTATATGTTTTGAAGGACAATTTTCTTCTGAGATCAATTAAGTCTCGAAAGCTTTAGTTGTTCTTTGAATAAAACTTCTTAAGTTTAATATCTTCCGAAACCAAATATATCTCGGAAGCAAAGCACTCTAAGAGTTTTTCTTCCGAAGCAATTCTTGTAAAGCAAAGGAATATCTTCCGAAGTCAAATTGGCTTTGAAAGTTTTCTCAAAAACTTTTGAAGACAAAACCTTCGGAAGCTTTTCTACTTCCAAGATAATTACCTTTTTGGGCACTTTTTGAGGTGGGACCGGCATTCAGATTTCAAAGTTTATCATTTTGCATTAATTTTTTCTCAAATCCTACCATATAAATATCCTTACAACGGTTCCCCCTCTTTCTTCTTCATATTCATCTTCAAAAGTTCTAAACCTAAATTCACCCACAAAACCTTTTTGTTCTTAGCTTTCTTCATCCCAAAGCTTTCTCAAATGGCCAACCCTGAACCCCGAAACCAGCCTGATTTTTCCAAGCATCTTCACAGGCAATATAATTAGGTTGCTATGTTATCATCTGAGAAAGATCCTAGTTTCTCATCTGTCTGTCGTTTCCTTGTTCAATCAAACTACCTGACCGCTCTAACCATAGACCCTCCACAGTATGAAGAACACTTGCTGGAGTTTTGGTGGACCTGCAAAAAGGTGATCTTGGATGGTGAGAAGGCACTATCTGCTACGGTGCAGGGGAAGATAATTTTCATCACCCCAGCCACAATCAACACTCATCTCAGGGTAGATGATGAAGAAGGCGAGCTGTCCTTTCCCAAATCTGTTATAAATAAGTCATTCGGGCAGATGGGCAATGAAGGAGACTACACTCTCAAAACCTTCAGGAAGAGTAAGGTCTCTTACTAGTGGAAGTACCTCCTCCATGTTGTTATTCACTCTTTATCAAATAAACATGGAGGATGAGACCAGATTCTAGAGGACTTATCTTATATAGTCCATGGAATGGTTCAAGGGGTCAAGTTTAAGTACTCCCAGTTTGTCTATACAAACTTGCTTGCAAACTTGGCCTCCTTAGAGTACTACATGTTCCCTAGATATGTCCAACACATTCTTAACTGTGAGCTGGGCTCGCAGTTAAGGGGAAGACATGCTTTCTCTGACATGATTTTGACAAAAGCTGAACCACTTTTTGCTACCACTGTTGAAGACTCACCAACTTATACAAGTTGGTGAAAAGTACATACTTTTGTCAACTGTGGATTATGGTCTTAGAGTCTGTAACTTTCTACTTTGTACTTTTATCTTTTTTGTAATTGATAAGGATGTGAGATATGGCATGTCATAGTCACTAGTCAAAAGGCAATCTCTCTTTTGATTTTACATTGATTTTGTTGCCTAGATTAGTGTTCCAGCTGGCCTTCAAAGTATGAGCGGCTATAGGATATAGTATAAAGTATCTCAGGTACCAGTCCTTAGGACTAAGATTTGTAACATGTTGTAAAACACTTGATAGCAATATACATCATTCTTAAAAACCATCTACTTGTGTTCTTAGTGTGTTCTTTACTTGTGTTTATAGTTTCATTTTAGCCGGTTCCCTATTTGATCTGTTAAGTGTTCTAAGTCTCTCCAACCTTGTGAAACTGTTGCATTGACCCCCTTTAACGGTCCTGCAAAAGCATATATACGTGGTCAAACAAAACTGTTATTTACTTTTAATGTTATTCATTCATTGCGATTGATCACTAATTCCTCTTCCCATTTCCCTTACCGGTTGTTAACAGATCAATAACAATGAAGATGGTAATTTATGGTGACAATTTCTCCATTAGATTTCTCCGGTATATGCAAATCATCACCAAAAGCTCCCTCCGATGATCATAAAACTCTTATGTACATTCATAAAACAAACCCCCCCTAAAATCTAGGTAATAAGTGATTTCTGACCACAAATATTACCTATGCTTTCATTAATCTTGTTGGGATAATATAGTTGTCTTAAAGAATTTTGTAATATACATAATTGTTTTCTTGCATTCAATTTTTTCAATAATTATATTTTGATTTTTAATTTAAGTCATAACACACCAAGCCGATATTGACTAAAATCAAATTCCCAAAAAATCACGCACCAGCCGTACCGCCGCAACGCGCGAACATTTCCACTAGTATATATAGAGAGAGAGAGTAAATTACATGGATCATCCCTAAGGTTTGCTCAAATTTCACCTTTCGTCCCTGGGATTGAAAAATTACAGGCTTAGTTCTAAGGTTTGAAAAAACGTAAGGCTTTTCATCCTTGCGATAGATGTCCGTTAAAAAGTTATGTTAAATGCATATAAAATTACCTTTCTACCCTTAATATTAAAAATTATAAAATATAAATAAATTAAATATATATACTAAAATGGACAACCCATGACCCAGCCACCCCATCTTTTTTCTTCTAAGTGACCAACAATCCACCACCATCCCAACTTGAGATCACCGACCACCCATCACCATCTCAGACCGGTACGTCGCCACCCACCATCCACATGGACAACCAGTACATCAACAACCACCATCATCTTGTTAACCCCAACAGAAATGAATCGATCTTGTTCTCCATCGCCCCACCCTTCCCTTCCTTTCCACCATCACTACCACCGTCGTCGCCGCCTAATGTAATCTGTCGGAATGATCGTCACCATCCTTAAACTCCGCCACTACATAACCTGATTTTAATCAGCATTAACACGTGTCTAATATTCATTCACAGATGGATACATACATACATACATCCAGTCCTGTTGTTGATGATCGATGCGGACGAAGGTGGTGGCAAGGTAGGAGTGCGGTGGAGAAAAGGTGAGGTGGCGATGGTAAGGAAGGTGGGATGATGATGAAACTAAGGAGAGGAGAAGGGAAAATATAGTCACCGGTGAAGTTGACCGGAATAACTCGCCGGAGAAGATGACGGGGGTGGTGTAAGGAGGGGTTAGGGGTGTTTTGGTAAAAAGAGTGTTTAGGTAATTTTATATTTTTCTAACTTTTTATGTTTTTTTATTTCAGGGGTAAAATCATCATTTTGTAATTTTTAACGGAAAAAACTAACGGTCGTTTGACCCAGGGACGAAAAGCGTTACGTTTTTTCAAACCTTAAGACTAAACTTGTAATTTTTCAATCATAGGGACGGAAGGTGAAATGTGAGCAAACCTAATGGACGATCCATGTAATTTACTCATATATATATATATATATATATATATATATATATATATATATATATATATATATATATATCAATTGAAAACTTTCATGAATAAGATACTTTTTAGCTTTTTAGTTTGACCACAATATTTTCATATTAGTCACTTTACCCCAACTCTACACTAATAATTATATATATATATATATACATATATATATATACATATATATATATATATACATATATATATATATATACATATATATATATACATATATATATATATATATATATATATATATATATATATATATATATATATATATATATTGAAAACACTTATGAATAGGATACTTTTTAGGTTTTTAGTTTGACCACAAAATTTTCCAATGAGTCACTTTACCCCTAACTCTACACTAATAATTGTTTTAAATGAATTATTTAATAAGGGATTTGAAAGTCTGAAAAATATATTAATTTGGGGCTTTGTGATACAAAGATTAAGTAAATATGGGCCTCGATTTGAAGGCATGGTAAGGACTTTTAATGGGTTAACACACCCAACCACCGTTGCAGAGAAAATGGGCGGTTGGGATCTCTGGGTCAAATCTGATAAATTATAGTGATATTTACACTTTTGACGTAAATTTTATTTAGAAACGAGTTGAGTTAAATATTAAAAAAAATTCTTTCTTATTTTTATGTACGCGGTATGCCTTGGCTTTTTCTACATTTCGATGTAAGTTTTGTTTGGAAGTGCGTCCAGTCAAATCTAATATATTTACATTGGACGATATAAATCCAAGTTACTCTAAGTTTCTACGTTAATTTAGTTCGGAAAGGAGTTGCGGGATTATAATCTATGCTTTATCATACTGCATATGGTGTGCTTTTATACGTACATTTTAAGTTTTGTTTGAAAAAGAGTTGGGTCAGATGTCATACATTTTTATTCGACGGTACGAATTCAAGTTACTCCACTTTTCGACAAAAACTTAATTCAGAAACAAGTCGGGTCGATTGTAATCTATACTTTATCGTTCCACGTACAATGTTGTAAGTAATGATAATATTGAAACAAGTTAAATTGTATTATTACATGTATTTATATATATGTGTGAATCCAAGGATCGTTCAGGAATTATCAGAATTGATTTGAACAAGTATTGATCGCGGAATTATCAATACTTGGTGTTTAATCTATTAATAATACTAAAATCAACCAATCAAACAAATAAAATAAGAATAATCAAACCTAGAGAACTCAATAATGTTGATGGTAGTGTTTTCTTGTTGCTATTGATGTTGCTGATCTTGAATACAATGATTCAGATAATGATTACTGATGATTCTAATGATTATCAACTGTTGTTATGTATATTCTATGTTGTTGATCTCGTATATATATATATATATATATATATATATATATATATATATATATATATATATATATATATATATATATAGATCTAGTTTTGTTCTATTGCTAGCTATTTTGTTGCTATAATTAAGCTAATTAAACTTATCCAAATCCTCACCATGTTTATTGGCTTAGGAATTTTAGATTTACAACGAATCTAATATGAATAAAGTTTGTTGATGTGACGTGGAATATCCGCTTGAATAATATGTCTTCTGTCGCCATTGACTCGATGTTATTGCTCTGACATGTTGACTTGTTGACTTGATGTTGACTTCTGAGTTAATTGGTCTTCAGCAGGAATTTACTCTTCCGCAGGTAACTAGTCTTCCGCAGCAACACTTTGTTCTTCATTACTTGTTCTTGTGATTCCGCAGGAGTTCTTGTCTTCCACAGCAATCCCTCCTTCAGCAGCTTCACTTGTTCTTTTCTTGTTCAGCTGAAGTTGTTCTTCTGCATGAGATCCACGGATGTACATTCTTCAGTTATGTTCCTAAGAACATCTACGGAAAAACACTTTATTCATCCGCAGTTGTTCCAACACTTGTTCAATTTTCCAAATTGACACAGTTTAATGTTTCTTGCACATTCACACATACATTCTGAAATATATTATATCATAGATGAATATATTAAATGAAGTGCAAAATAAATGTTATTTAATTCATAAACACAATTATAATCAAATATATTCATATTATATCATCAAGAACAATAATTACAATCATGATTACAAGAGTGATCTTTATCATCTAAACCTATACAAGAGATCTATCCCTAACAGTATCCCCCCTTAGGTTTAGACTCTAGTAATCATTGGTTTAATACTTTAAGCTCATTCACTCTTGACAAAATCTTTGCTTTAAAGTAGTCTACAGCAGCTTGTTGATCTTCATACTTGCATTTAATCTGCCTTCTGCTCATCCTCTTCAATGTCTTGAATTCCATACACAAGACATCCTCTTCAGTGGTGAGTGTTGCAACAACACTATTGTTTGACACCACTCCAATTCGTCATGTTCTGAAATCCTCAACTCTGTTATTGGTTTTATTTCAATCCCAATAAGCTGACCAGCTTCATACTTTCTCCTCTTATGGGCCTTGGCATGCAATTTGTCTATGTGTTGGATAAGATGTACATATAAGCACAAGTCATTCTGAGATTGTTGATCTTGTAGCCTTAGAAAATATTTGTCGTGCAGATAGGAGGTATAGCTTAGGTGCAGCAACTTTATTTCTATTGGGTCAAAAATCCTTATACTGGTTGCTTTCTTTTAAGGATCATTCCTTAGCAGAACCAGTTCCTTATTCTTTTCTACATATCCCCAGTCAGTAATAGGAATGTAAACTGATTGCCTTCTATTGTTTTGACTGATGCATAAGCTTTGTCTTCAGCTCCAACTCTCTTCAAAAATTCTTCATCAACCAATAGAGATTTGGGCTGAGACTTCCTGAGTTTTCTCTTCATGTGCTCTGCATCAACTAGTTTTGCTTCCCTGAGAACATCTCCCTTGAACTTATGACTCAGTTTGGTCACAAGTCCAGAGAAGTCTCTTCCCCTTGGACTTATGGGATAATTGGTGATGGGAATGTTTTGTAGTGTATGAAGGTCTATATCTGGCAGTGCTAGTAGGAATTCTACTCGTGGGAAGTATTGCACCATGCCAGATGCCCTTTTAATCAGTGCACAGTCCCACTCACCATCATATTTCCAAGCTATTATTTGATGATCCTCTGCTTCTTTAGGTCTGGTGATTAGATCAAAGAATTGTATTAATGTACATTTTTGCTCAGTGCTCTCTCACAGCAGTGCCTTGAGGCTAGATCTTGTGTGGGACTAAATCCCTTGGCTCTCTGATCATTTTCTCCTTTTCCTTATGCATATCTTTGGCTTTGACCATGGTGGGTTCAGCAGGAGTTTGAATTGGTTGTTGTTGATAAGCAGGGTTGGGAGCTCCGGATCTGAATTTTACACCTGTGTCTAGCTCTACTTTCATGACATGATCCATCATAGCTCTGAGCTCACCAACTGTTCTTCCCTTTAGCTCATAGGGCAGATAATTGTGGCTTTGCAGCCAGCATGTCATATTATACTTAGGGAGCTTGCTTGTTTCACAGTGGCCCAATTCCTTCCTGATCTTCTCCATAGCTTTATACTTGGAGAATGTTTTATAAGTGCAGACTGGAAGCATCAGTCTTGCAGCATCGAATTCTTTTAGTGCTTGAACCATCTCTCCCATATTCATATTCTCTACCAAGTTATATGGAAATCCATGATTGATCAACTGCATGAACATGGATGACTGTGGTCTTTCCTCTACTATGTCATCAGTAGTCAATAGCTTTTCTTGTTTGACTTCTTCAGACTCTTCCTTTATCAGCTCTTCCTATTCAGAGTCACTTTCTTCTACTTGTTGCTTCAATGGGGTTTGATGCTCTGGAGAATCTGATTTTGTCTTTTTTAATGATTCTCCAGCAACATCAGTCATCTTCCATAGATATTTCCTCTTTCTGGTGTAAGTGATCATTGCTGAATCACTTTTGTTATTTTCAACTTCAGACAATTTCTTCTTAGACCTTTCAATCTCATCATCTTTTAGTTTCAGTCTTTCAGCTTGTTCATCGACCAAATCATTCAAAGCATCAACTACTTCATTATTCATCACTGCATCTTCCCTCAAACTCTTCAATCTACTCTCCACCTTCTTTATTACTTCATCTTTCTCCTTCACCTCCTTTTTAACCTTCTTATCTTTGCTAGCCTTTTGTTCCATTTCAGGACAAGGTTGTTGTATTCTGCCACCAAATAGCTTTTGCTTACATTTATTTCTTCTTCATTCAAGTCATTCTTATTATAAGCAATGACATCAATGTAAGCACTCTCTTTTTGCTCAACTTCCTCTTCTTTATCTTTCTCTTCTACATCAATACAGACTTCTTTTGTATCTCCATCATTAATAGCTTTATCAACATCCTCATCAAGGTGGAGTTCTTCTGTTGGTGTTGGGCTGTCAATGGGTTCAGTAGGAGTGGGTGACATGGTTGGTTCAGTTGGTGGTAGAGGAGATATGGGCTCTGTGGCACCAGTATCAATTGATGTTATGGAGATTGGTGAGTGTGGGAGTGAAGGTTAAGTCCCATCCTGACTAACTACTTCAGTAGAAGTAGTGTTGATTGATGTTGGTGATTGGCCAGAAGAGATGGGTTCAGTATTCTCACTTGAAGATGTCAAGTGGATGGGTGATGGTGGTGGCTGTGATTCTTGTTGGGGTGATTTGGGTGAAGTATGTTGTGGTGTTTGAGGCTGGGAGTGTGTGGCAGATGGGGCTGATGAGCTTTCAGTTTGTGGTTCCTCAACCCACAGCAGCTCCTGAGGAATGTCCTCATTCTCATCTAGTACATGAGCAAACATCTCCACACCTCCTCCTTCATACTGCCCTTTCAATTTATTGAGAAGGGATCTGCTCAAATGGCTTTGTACACCTATATCACCTTCTCTCTCCACTTCGGGAATTTGTTCATTGATTATCAATTGGAGGAACCGAGGGAAAATGAACATCTTGTTCTCCTTTTGCACTTGCACATGATCGCAAAGGCAGTTCATGATGTATTTGGCATAACTATAGGTTCTTCCTTCAAAGATTCCTATGATCCCAGATGAGATGTGGCGTGTGAATCTATCTAACCCGGACTTCCGGTTGGAGATGCACTTGATGTAAGTATGGTAGAGGAACCGGTAAGGCTTGCAAAGCCTACCCTTCTTGATTTCTTCGTGTTGATAGTCACCATCGTAGCACATCAGATTGATACTGTATTCATGGTCGAATACATCCGGATGACCTTGTTCATTCTCTCCCAGTTCTAGGGCACTGCGGATTATTCCTTCGTTTACCCAAAGCGGTAATTTCCCAATGGTCGCAGTGATCATGGTTCCTTCATCTCCTTCGACTATTGCAGCTGTATTCCAGAAATCTATCATGTGGGATAGATAGATGACTAAGTCAACAGTCAGCGCGTAGAAGAGTCGTGTTCTTCTCAGGTATCTTATAATGTCTCTGCATTCATCCTCCACATCTGGATTCAGAAATGCACAGACATTGTGGTCTTTTACGAACCGATTAGCCATGGTGATAGTGGTGTTAGCCTAGTGTTCGATGTAGACGATGAAGAAGGGGGTTTTGGATGAAGGGGTTTTTTAGGTCATAGTGTGTTGAAAATGAATAGAAAGGCCAACGGTCGAAGTACCTTTTTATACCTTTTCAGACACCCATTTACAATTTTTACCCCTCCGAGGTTATTAACTATGCCTAATAAATAATTAATAGCAATTAATGATCACACAATTAAGCAAAGTATAATATCCACGGAAATCATAGTTTTCTGTTTCTTCCGTAATTTATCTACGGAAGTGGACCCATTCTGTCTTCTGCAGAAACATCTGTGGATGAACATATTTCACTGTATCTACGAAAGATAGTTCATGTCTTCCATAGTACACCTGCGGTTCCGAAGGGAATTAATTGATTAGTTATACTACTCAGATTAAGGGAACTAATTGATCAGTTTTACTCAGATTCGCGAGGTACTACTCCCCCTAAATTTGTGATTAATCATCTACGGATGAGTTTATCAAAAATTTATACGAAGATCGCATGATCAGTGAATGTTTAACTGAAAATCACATGAGTATAGTGTTCTGTGGCAGGCAATTGGTTGAGAAACTAAGGATCATACTATAAATCAGACACATTCCTACTTATTTTAGTTGAGTGAAAAGCCTACCGGATCTAGTGCAAATTGCAAATATGGTGATCCGTAGAAGTTCAACCGAGAGTGTATGTTGGGCATGTCAGGCTAGTTATCATGTTTGGTAAGAATTAAAGATAAATAAGGATGAATGCATCATGCAAGGTGTATGAAAGTCTGTCTCCCAGATTGTGATAAAGTCATCACTTTATCACACATACCATGTTCCGGATTATAAGCTCTATCTTAAGATTTCTTTGAAATCTTATTAATGCCTTTTATGAATGCTCTTTGAATACTATGTAGTTGATCCTTTAGGATTCTTTTAGGAGCAGTTCTTTTTAAGAACTTTTAATGATCAGCATCAGGTCACCAGGTCTTTACTTACGTAAAACAGAGGTGCCCTTTGACCCAGGTCTTTGCTTACGCAAAACAGAGGGTCATGATTCGCAAAGATAGAGGTTATAAGGTGTTACAACATAGTAAGTGTGCATAAGTGATGAGTTGTGTACTTTCTGATGAGACTTACTTGTTAACTCCTCACAATGACTTGTCCATACTAAGTCATCTTGGCTTTATGTTGAGCATGACATAGCTTATTTTCCACTCAGGATGAACCTATTCACATATTCAACACATCAGATCAGTAGTTAGTTAGTTGGGTGCAGGCAGGATATATGTCATGTTTATAGCATACTATCATATCCGTAGATTATCAAAAGCCTTACATATAAGTTTATGTTGTATCCTCATATGAGCACAATTAATGAGCCTATATAACTGTTGTTAATGTTTTGAAGTTATTCTAAGTTGATCATGCCTAATGATTCAATTAAGAACTTAAATCTTACTGAATCAAAGGCCTTAGTGAATAAATCAGCAAGCTGATTTATTGTGTCCACTTTGATCAACTTAATTAGTCCCTTTTCTGAGCAGTCTCTTAGAAAATGGTATCTGATTTCTATATGCTTAGTTTTACTATGTTGGACTGGATTAGCAGTGATAAACATAGCAGCTGAATTGTCTATATATATTGGTGTCTGGAGAAAATTGTAACCATAATCAAGTAATTGATTTTGTAACCATAGAACCTGGGAGCAGCCTGCTAAAGCAACTATGTATTCAGCCTCGGCTGTAGATACTGAAACATTTGTCTGCTTTTTGCACTGCCAAGACACAAGTCTTGGTCCTATGAATTGAATCCTCCAGTTGTTGATTTTCTATTGTTGTTGCATCCTCCGTAGTCACTGTCTGAATATGAGTAAAGCTTGAAGTCTCCTTCTTTGGGATACCAAAGTCCAAGTGATGGTTTCCCTTTGAGGTATCTGAATATTCTCTTTACTGCATTCAAGTGAGACTCCTTTAGATCTGCTTGATACCTAGCACACACACACATCAAACATTATGTCAGGTCTACTAACAGTTAAGTACATTAATGATCCTATTATAGATCTATATAATCTTTGATCAATAGACTTCCCTGTTGGATCTGGTACAATTTTATCTATAGTAGATGCTGGTGTTTTGCATGATGCATAGTCTGCAAGGTTGTATTTCTTCAGTGTTTGAAGGATATACTTTTCTTGATTGATGAAGATGCCATCTATTTTCTGATGAACTTGTAATCCTAAGAAGAAAGTTAATTCTCCCATTGAACTCATCTGAAACTCAGATTGCATTAAGGCTTCAAACTCTTCACAGAGTCTCTTGTTTGTTGATCCAAATATGATATCATCAACATATATTTGAACAACTAAGAGATCTTGATGTTCATGTTTGAGGAAGAGTGTCTGGTCAATTGTTCCTCTCTTGTATCCATGTCTTAGGAGAAACTTGGACAGTGTTTCATACCATTTTCTTGGTGCTTGATGAAGTCTATATAAAGCTTTATCAAGCTTGTACACTGTGAGGGTAATCAGGATCTTCAAATCCTGGTGGTTGAGAAACATAGACCTCTTCATCAATTTTACCATATAAGAAGGCACACTTTACATCCATTTGGTAAACTGTGAACTTCTTATATGATGCATATGCCAAAAACACTCTTATTGCCTCAATCCTTGCAACTGGTGCAAAGACTTCATCATAGTCTATGCCTTCCTCTTGTGTGTAGCCTTGAGCAATTAGCCTTGCTTGGTTTCTGATTATTATTCCCCTGTCATCTAGCTTATTTTTAAATAACCACCTTGTGCCAATAGGATATTGGCCTTCAGGGAGATCAACTAGATTCCACACCTTCTGTTTCTTGAATTGCTGAAGTTCTTCTTGCATTGCTTCAATCCAGCTGTTGTCTTTCAAGGCTTCTGTTATGTTGGGAAGAACTACTTGTGATAGAAAGCAGGAGAATAGACAAGTGTTTGTAGCTCCCCCTTGTCTTCTGGTAGTTCTGTTGTGGAGGTCACCTATCATGTTATCAATTGGGTGATACTTATATGCTTTAACTGTTGGTATATCATTAACTTGGATGGATGAATCCAGGTTTGTGATGTTGGTTGTTGGAGATGAGGTTAGTTGTGACGGAGAGTCATCAAAGTAGTTCATCTCATTTCCTGGTGCAACTGTCTGAGTTTCCGCAGAAACATGTATGCCTTCCGGGGTAGTGGACATGTATTGATTTGAACAAGTATTGATCGCGGAATTATCAATACTTGGTGTTTAATCTATTAATAATACTAACATCAACCAATCAAACAAATAAAATAAGAATAATCAAACCGAGAGAGCTCAATAATATTGATCGTAATGCTTTCTTGTTGCTATTGATGTTGCTGATCTTGAATACAATGATTCAAATAATGATTACTAATGATTCTAATGATTATCAACTATTGTTATGTATATTCTATGTTGTTGATCTCGTGTATATATATATATATATATATAGAGAGAGAGAGAGAGAGAGAGAGAGAGATAGATCTAATTCTGTTCTATTACTAGCTATTTTGTTGCTATAATTAAGCTAATTAAACTTATCCAAATCCTCGCCATATTTATCGGCTTAGAAATTTGAGATTTACAACGAATCTAATAAGAATAAAGTTTGTTGATGTGACGTGGAATATCCTCTTGAATAATATGTCTTCCTTCGCCATTGACTCGATGTTATTGCTCTGACATGTTGACTTGTTGACTTGATGTTGACTTCTGAGTTAATTGGTCTTCCGCAGGAATTTACTCTTCCGCAGGTAACTAGTCTTCCGCAGCAACACTTTGTTCTTCAGTACTTGTTCTTGTGATTCCGCAGGAGTTCTTGTCTTCCGCAGCAATCCCTCCTTCAGCAGCTTCACTTGATATTTTCTTGTTCAGCTGAAGTTGTTCTTCCGCATGAGATCCACGGATGTACATTCTTGGCTCTATAGGCAATCATTGCCATTTTCCATTGCAGATCCATCTCTTCCACTTCATCAGGATGAAGTTCTTCTAGATCTTGTTGACAAAAGTGAGCAGGAGTCAAGGTGCTTCCTAGATAAGCCTGAAAGCTTGAACTGAAAGCTGCAAAGGCAGCTTTCTGTTCTTCAGTCTCCAGAACCACAGTAATTGGTTCTGTTTGATTGTTATTCTTCTTGCTTTTGGATTCATCAGCCTTTCCTTTTGTCTGTTTGTGCTGATTGCTTTGAGTTCTTGATTTTGAAGGCTTTGCTGCGTAGAAACTTGTTTCTCCTTCCTGCTCACCTTCATCACTGGAGTTGTCTTCATCTTCATTGTAGACGAATGCACTGCCAGTATTCTTCAGTTCTTTGAATTGATAAGGTGCTATAGGTGCTTTCACACATTTGTTTCTTGTCTTTTCATCCAGCTCCAATGCTTCTACTTTTGCCACTAGAGTGTCTAGACCTGTTGTTTTTAGATCAATAGTATTTTTAAACATGGACACAGTCTGTGTCCAGTTTTCAGGAAAAGAATGAAGCATCTTTTTATTCAATTCTTCATTGCTGTACTTAAGTTCAAGGATGTTCATCTCTGTAACAAGTTGCATGAATCTATACAATTGTTGAGGGACTGACTCACCCGGAATATGATGGTGTTTCATATTGTGCACGAAGAGTATCCTTCTTTATGCTTCTAATCTCGTCACTACCTTCACACAGAGTGTGCAGGATTTTCCATAACGAGTTAGTTGTTGTGTATGATTCACACCTGATCAAGAGTTCTTCAGGCAAAGCCATAGTAAGCATACTATAAGCTTTGATGTCAATCTTGACTCTCTTGGCATCATCAGGTGATAGATTCTTTAAACTGATGGGTTGATTATTATCCTTATAATCCGCTCCTAAGGCAGGTGGGATATAAGGTCCTTCAGTAATCAAAGCCCATAAGTCAGAATCTGTGTAATTAACATGCTTCCTGAATCGGATTTTCCAGGTTTTAAAATCAGATTTGTTTTCCAGTTTAGGAGGTTGATAAGCACCAACAACTGAGTTACTCATGTTATTTAATTTTGAAGAGCAGAGGTTTTGTTTTAAAACAAAATTCGATTAAACTAATCAAAGCTGATAGATCAATTGATATGAATCAATGAGCACCAGGCTCTGATACCACCTATGATTCCAAGGATCGTTCAGGAATTATCAGAATTGATTTGAACAAGTATTGATCGCGGAATTATCAATACTTGGTGTTTAATCTATTAATAATACTAAAATCAACCAATCAAACAAATAAAATAAGAATAATCAAACCGAGAGAACTCAATAATGTTGATCGTAATGCTTTCTTGTTGCTATTGATGTTGCTGATCTTGAATACAATGATTCAGATAATGATCACTGATGATTCTAATGATTATCAACTGTTGTTATGTATATTCTATGTTGTTGATCTCGTATATATATATATATATATATATATATATATATATATATATATATATATAGATCTAATTCTGTTTTATTGCTAGCTATTTTGTTGCTATAATTAAGCTAATTAAACTTATCCAAATCCTCGCCATTTTTATCGGCTTAGGAATTTGAGATTTACAACGAATCTAATATGAATAAAGTTTGTTGATGTGACGTGGAATATCCGCTTGAATAATATGTCTTCTGTCGCCATTGACTCGATGTTATTGCTCTGACATGTTGACTTGACGTTGACTTCTGAGTTAATTGGTCTTCCGCAGGAATTTACTCTTCCGCAGGTAACTAGTCTTCCGCAGCAACACTTTGTTCTTCAGTACTTGTTCTTGTGATTCCGCAGGAGTTTTGTCTTCCGCAGCAATCCCTCCTTCAGCAGCTTCACTTGTTCTTTTCTTGTTCAGCTGAAGTTGTTCTTCCGCATGAGATCCACGGATGTACATTCTTTAGTTATGTTCCTAAGAACATCTACGGAAGAACATTTTATTCATCCGCAGTTGTTCCAACACTTGGTCAATTTTCCAAATTGACACAGTTTAATGTTTCCTGCACATTCATACATACATTCTGAAATATATTATATCATAGATGAATATATTAAATGAAGTGCAAAATAAATGTTATTTAATTCATAAACATAATTATAATCAAATATATTCATATTATATCATCAAGAACAATAATTACAATCATGATTACAAGAGTGATCTTTATCATCTAAACCTATACAAGAGATCTATCCCTAACAATATGTATACTAGCTTAATCATTTGACAATATGTACAAATGTTTATCTACTAGTAGTATACAATCCGCGCCACGGCGATGTCATTATTCATGTTTGTATATACGAAAACAAAATGTTAAACAAACGAAAAACATAAAAAGTAAATGTAATAAATCTAAAAAGAATAACAAATGATTGTGAGTAAACACCATGTGATCCATGTTCTCTCCCAATGGAGTTCCTCGTAATCCATATTTGAGTCGATCATTTCGTAGATCTAATTCAAGGTTTTTTATGTAGTGTAAAGGCCATAAAATCTGAAGTTTTATGATTAAAGGAAGAAATGTTCTCGGTGGATGTAGGACTTGAGACCGCTAGAATTAGCATGGATGAACCTAAAAGAGTTCCAATCAACCGAGCTGCCAGGTTTGATAATAATTGAACATGAAATTTATTAGAATGGCCAAATAAAGGTTCATCTAACATCATAAGTCTACTAAAATGGTCATATAAACAAATAAATATGAACCACATAAATGTGAAATTTATGCAAATTGCATGCTATTTTATGAATCTTAAGCTGCATCAGTGCTGAACATATATCTTAAACATATGACTCATCATTTGAACTTGCGATTCAAGGTCAAGATACTTTCCACACGCGTTATGACCAACTGAGAACAATAATATCTATGAGAGAGTAAAAAAGCTACAAGTTTTTGAATAAAATATGTATTACCCTAACGAAATCATTCACATCAGAATTAAAAAAGATAGAACGGGTCGTCATCAGAGCCAAGAAGGTAAAGAGCCATTAAGAAGCGGGCGGTGAATGTAGATGGTGGTCATGACAGGAGGCGAAAAGATTTTATATTCTGGCCACACAAACCTCGCGGTACCATCCCATGTGACGATGGCAATCATACAATTCAACACATCATAGTCGGTGCTAGGTTTTCCTCTGGAAAACAGAGTGGACAGGTGGCCAAAGAAGACCAATAATTTTCAAGATGGCAGTTGCGGCAGTTCATCACTAAGTGCATATTCACTTAGGGGTTGTTTGACAGCCTTTTAGTGGCCATTTAGAGGCAATCTCTTAATGGTTCATAACCTATGAATGGTTAAAAGGTAACCCTAATGCTGAATGGTTAAGAGGTAACCTTTTAAACTGGTTTGAAGACTACCAAACAACCCCTTAAACTGGTTTGAAGAGGTGGGCATCTGAAGAGGTGTATAGAGCGCGAAGGAGGGAACAAAGATGAATATGCTATCAAAGGGACACGTGGCTTTTACCCTAACACGAAGCAGCCGTAAGATTTTCATATAGACAACATGAGTTTCAAATACGAGGTCCAATAAAATATAGTCACCGTTCATGTAAACTTATAAATGTTATAATTACAATATCTAAATATAAAATATACTATTACGATGTTTTAATATAAGTTTAAAATCGAGACACAACAATCGACATGGGTATGACCCGCTAGTAATAAGAAAATATATCGAACAATTGCATGCGTTAGAAATGAGTTAAGCTAGTGTAGTCTGTAAATAAATAGGGCACAACAAAACCAGACGGCCCTTCACCCTTTTCTTCGCTTGTTGCCCACATAAACAAAACCTTTGCTGCTGCTTTTCGGTTTCTTCACCTGTGACCAGTGGAGCCTTCTAACTACGTCTCTCGCAGCGAATCACTGGTTCGATTTCTCTCTAAAACATCAATTGTTAGGTTAAATCCTACATTCATCGATCAAACCTTTCATTTATATTCCTAATAGTTCAAGTCTTAATTAATGTTATTTGCCACTGATGTCAGAAATCGGTTGTTTTCCCCCGATTAGCTTGAAATTTGTGTAAATTGTTTCGAATTGTGGAGAATCGGTAGATTGGATTTGGGTTTTTGTTGCTCAGGGACTTTTGGGGAAAAATGATTCTGTTAACTGAATGTTGTGGACTGCAAATGTATGCGGGAGAATTGTTTTGATCGTAGTGCAATGTTTGTGCTTTGTGTTAAAGTTGAGTTACAATCGCAGTTGCAATCATGTATTTATGGTTAAAATTTTGACCTTTTGAAATGAAATCTCAAGGGTACGCAAAGGGTCAAAGTAGGTACCCACTTTGCTTATTTGGACCTATTGATCAGATTACTTTGGAGGATTTTTGAAGGAATTATCTGAGAGTTGATGTTTATACGTCTTCTTGTATTTCGGTTACATTTATACAAATGGGATTGATTGGGTTGATTTACTGATGTTTCATATAGGTTATAAATCAGTCTTTTACTTGGTAGTTAATTATGCTTAAGATAGTTTATGAATTAGATTTTTCCTGATGGTGAGTTGTGGTTTCTTTTCTTTTTTGTTTGGTTTCTTAAACTTTTTTCTCAGTTGGTATGGATGGGAACTGCTTATCAGCTCAACCATATGTATTTATTATGTTAGCAAAAATGTATATGGTCTGAATTTTTTACGACATGCTTATAGTGTTACATGATCACCACTTTCCATAATTTCTTTCCTTTTCCATGTAATACAGAGCTATTCCTATACTTCAAATCAATATCTTTTGTTTCTTGAAAGTGATTGATGTTGCTTATCTAAGTGAAACTATGTAATTATGTATTTAGAAAAGAGCTTAGTTAGTATACTTTGCTTTGAAATTTCATTTTTACAGCTTGCAAAATGTTCTAGATTGTGTCAAGATGTGACTTTTACACAATTCTTGAAGTAAAAGTGCTTATTGAAACATTCGTAAGCAAGTATGGTCATTAAGTCAGCTTACCAACACCGCCAAGTTATCGTTTTGGCATTAGGAAGTGTTTGATCATAGTTTATCCTTTTTCTGATTTATCTAATTCCTCATGACTAATGTTCTAATACTTTCCAGATCTTTTTTGGAAAATTTCACATAGGATTCTTTGATTCCCGTGATTTATATTCAATGTGCTTATAAATATGTTAGTATTCCATGTTGGATTTCCTCAAGCTTGTGTTGCATTTCAGGTATGTGTCTTGGGAGGTGGTACCATGTTAGAAAAAAATTGGTTAATCAACTATGTTTTCGTTATTGTGTTAATTTTGTATTTTCCCCTTCCAGGTTTTTTTATTATGAATAGTTATTCGTGTTATTTGTTATGTGTAGTGGTCCTTAAAGCAAAACATTGCTGATACTCAATATATAAAAAGTATCTGATTTGCTATAGCCTGGGTGCTGCCTATTTATTGATTCCCTTTTTTTCCTGTGAAACGTTTAATGCTCTATTAGAATTTTCTACATTTCTCTTCTATTTTCTTCCAACCAATAACAAATGCTACTATTTGACATTGCCAGAGATTCTCTCTTTTTTCTGATGGCCAATAATGCTCCGTATCCTGGCATACAGGTAATTTTTGTAGTATATAACTTTATATAGTTTCTCATACTGTTTATTTTTACCTTCTTATAATCTTGCTCCTACATTTTTATACAACAGCCGCCTCGACCTCCTGTTGCCGCTATGGGACCTCCTCCCAACACTTATCCATCAGTGGCTATGCAAGTAAGTTTTTCTCCTTTCAAAATTTCTCTGTAAGTTCTTCATCTTTTTGAATCTGAAGCAACTGTTCTAATATTGGAATTGAATTTAGTTCCGCCCAGCAGGCCCGCCACGTCCGGCACCCCCATATATGCCTATGGCTTCTCAACAGTTTCTAGCTGTAGGCAGGCAAAATATGATGTCTCAGTCAGTGCCACATTTACCTCCGAGACCTGGACCACCAGCACCACCACCGACACTAAGCATAGTGCCACCTCCTCCTCCTCCACCGCTGCCTGCGGCCCAAGCTTTTTTAGTGCCTGATGTTCAACCAATCCGACCTGTAATGTCTGTATCACCACAGACCCAACAGGCTGTTCCAGTACCTAATAACTATGGGCCTGGTCAGAGCGGTCCACAGGTTGCCCCATCTTTAACTTACAACGTAAGATACCAAGTGTACTGTACTACCTTATTTAAAATGTTAACATATAGTTTAATTAGTTGCATTTCTTGTCATGTAAATTTGTTTTGGCAGTTATCAACATCAGCAACTGCACAAGCACATGTAAATGCTGAAGTGACTAGCCAATACCAGCCAGTATCTTCAATAAATATGCCTAGTTTTCCTCCGAGTGAACCAGCTGTTACACCTATGTTGCAGCCTGCTGAACAATCCTCAGTTTCATCTTCTGTTCCAGTAAGGATCAACGAATCTTTCATTAGTTGTTGTGATGTCACATTTCTTTATAAATTCTGCCGTTCCTTAATAATTTACTATAAAAAATGATATGTATGACATCACATGATACTGGATTATTAGGTAACAACTGACCTACCCAAAGCCGTGGAAAAGCCTTCATCGGATTGGATTGAACATACTTCTCACAAAGGAAAAAGGCATGTTTTTTCTTACCTCTGTCCTATTCCTTCTATTACTGTGTTCATTGATTTGCATGCTAGACATATATACGATAAGGATATGTATATACAATGTATAGTACATATCCTTATACATACATGTTATGTATATACATGTATATTGTGTCTGTGTATATAAATATGTATGTATGTATGTATGCATATTGCATGCATGAGTATATGTTTTTATGTATTATGTACATGTATGTACACCGTGTGTCTGATGTATTTCACCTTGTTTCTTTCATAAATTAATCAATCCACTTTTGTTAATTGTTATTAATTTCCTCTCACCTAGTGAGCGCTGTATTTTTTTTTTTATCATGAAAATTTCCCGTACAAATTATATAATGATGTTATCTCAAAAATTATATGTAGCAATTTCCTTAGTTAACATACGATGCATGTGTGTTATATTTTTTATTATTTAGCATTTTTGCCTAAAGGTAATACCAAAAGATAACAAATTATACAAGTGACGAACTAAAAATGTAACATGTGTTTACCGGGACCTATTATAACTTATTCGAAGTAATGAGCCAGTAATACCTATGTTTACTACAATGCAGCAGTTAAGACTTAAGATAATTATAGCATACGGGCCCCATGATACATATAAAATAAGCATGTCCAACTGATGATTATATGTGTTACAAAATTGAGGATGGAGAAGATAGATAGAAGCTTTTGTATTGTTTTGTTGTTTTATGTTTATCATTATTCGATTGTAACTTTATAATTATTAAGTTGTACCTACATTGTAGATCCTTATGCAAGTAACTATCTCTTATTTAATTCCCTTTAGATCGTGCCTTACATATCAACTGATTAATAACCATTTGATTCACCTTATAATTAATTTATTATTGTTACTAGAGTTCATTCCTGTTGTTACTTGGTAGGCAATGTAAAATACCTGTTTTTTTGATTGAAATCATAATAAATCTTTTTGTTGTGCTTTGTGTTTAAGAAAAGGTACTATAATGTCGTTTCAGATACTATTACAACAAAAAGACGAAAGTATCCAGCTGGGAGAAGCCTGTCGAGCTAATGAGCCCAATTGAGGTCTGTTAGCAAACGAGTTATTGCTTTAAAAATTAATCACTGTGACTCATATATGTTGAACTTTTTTCTTCAATATATCCATTTTGAACAGAGGGCTGATGCATCTACAAACTGGAAGGAGTATGCTGCTCCTGATGGAAGAAAGTGTGTAATCTACAACATTCTATGCAATCTTACGTTTAACTTTCTCACATGCTTAATAATTTCTATATTAACAGGTATTACTATAACAAGGTTACTAAGCAATCAAAGTGGAAAGTACCTGATGAACTCAAGGTCTTTTCTCTTAATGAAAATTCACTAATCCTACATCTACTTTAATTATTAGTTTATTAGTTGACGTAACCTATGAACATATGCAGTTGGCTCGTGAACAAGTGATAACTAAATGTATTACCAACGAACAGCAGTCAACAAAGGATCCTGATATGGAAACCACAGTTCCATTAGTGACTTCTGGTTCAGATAGCCCATCTTCTCAGGCTCATGAACTGGGTTCGAGCCCTGTTCCAGTGGCTCATCTTACTTCAGCTGTGCAATCAGGATCTGTGTTGACTTCTGACTTGTCAACAGGATCCATCGAGTATTCTAAAGTGACAACAAATGCTGCTGAAGAGACACCAGTTCCAGCAAAATTAGCATTGTATAACATGTTCTCATTTTTTTTGTTGCTAATGTAATTTCTGGTTATCATTTCTTTGTAGCTAACCTTCATGAAAATGTAGGAGTAACATGGAGAATGTTTCAGCAAAAAATGCTATAATTGCCGAAAATGGTAACATTGAGGTTAGTCCCCCTCCCTCTCTTCTCTTCAAAATTGATGTATTCAAGCATATTTACTTGATCTAATTAGCGATTTTTAGGAATCCAATAGAGGCACGGTAACTAACGATAGTGCCAATGTTGCCGCTTTAGAAGAAAAAACAGTTGATCAGGAAACCCATGTTTATGAGAATAAGCAGGTAATGTCAATTCTTAAAAGTCAAATACTCTTTTACATTTATTCATTTGTTTTAATTATGTATTCATTTGC
This sequence comes from Flaveria sonorensis, assembly GCA_025506505.1. Lineage (NCBI taxonomy): Eukaryota > Viridiplantae > Streptophyta > Magnoliopsida > Asterales > Asteraceae > Flaveria > Flaveria sonorensis. The sequence continues at coordinate 14,114,683 of CM046425.1, read as the reverse complement.
CATCTGTTTCAGGAGGCTAAAAATGCCTTTAAGGCTCTCTTAGAAAATGCAAATGTTGCTTCTGATTGGACCTGGGATCAGGTATTTGCGAACTGTTTTTAATAAGTAGATCTGGGCATTTAGATGTCTTGAAATCTATAGTTTTTATCAGGCAATGACAGATTATTTACAGACTGTTTTTAAATAAGTAGATTTAGCATTCAGATGTCTTGACATCCTTATTGTTTTATCAGACAATGAGAGTAATTATTAATGACCGAAGATATGGTGCTCTCAGATCACTTGCAGAGCGGAAACAAGCTTTCAATGAGGTAATGATTAACTGACTGTTTGCCACCTGTACTACAACATGTCTAAATATGTATTATAAGAACCTAGACAAGAGAAAGGGATTGGGTGAATGGGTTCTTTATGATTACCTTTCGAAACTCTTTACTTGTTAAGAGAACATTCTTGTGAACAACTTGTAGGCTGTAAAAGTATATGTAAAATGTTTAGAGTGAAAAGAGATGTCACTATATGAAGATAACTCAAGTAGATTTTTAACTATCCATCTTATGCCCACTTCTTGCTCTTCGACTCAACCAAGAGTTTGTCTTTATTGTCTCTAAGCTGGTAGAAAATAAAGATCACTGTTATACATCTCACTAATAATGTAACGGCCACCATTTCTTGTCTTACTGATTCTGGTAGTTATCACCAATCTCGTCTCATTAATCTTGGTAGGGAACACCATTTACACGTAGAGAGTTATGGGTGTTACAATAAGCCTCACCAAATTCTTTTGTTTCTCTTGGATCTGTTTATTCTTGATAATGGAATATGTAGAGAGTTGAGATTACTTAAGTGAGTGTGTATGCTTGTCTTATTTCTTTGCAAGAGGTTGGTTCAAGTGTGGGAAGAATGTTTTCTCACGAGACAACCCACTCAGCTTATACTACAAGCTTATAAGGCAACATTTTAAAAGAAATAATCAGGAGCCCATATAAATAGGAAGTTAGTAGTGTTCGTATTAGAGTTTTGTTTATTTTGGTGATTCTCCTGACTCTCCTCTCCTAGCCAGCTCAGTCATCTCCCGGACCTTCTCCCTCATTTCGGGGAAACCCTAATCTTTTTTTGGACATTGTCGCCTTTCCTTGCAAATCCTAACTGTTTGATTTTAGACCCCGACGTTATGCTTTTGGACAACAGCTGGTTGATTTTAATGAAAATGTCGTATGAAGCGCACGCCTCCGGGCTGCCTTTTGGGATTGCTATGCTTCATCCCTTCTGAAGTGATGTACCAATTGCTTTGTGCGTCTCACATAGGCATGCCTGCTTTCTTAAACCAAGCCTTTCGTCATAAGGATCTTCACTTTGAGTTTTGTTTGTGCTGACCATTCCATGGGTCATGGTTGAATGTGTATCAACAATTTCCTTGATTGATTTGTTTTGCTTGTTTGATCTTTTGGGCATTCTTATTTATGATTTAAGAATACGAGATATGATTATATGAATAATTCTATTTAACATTAGTATCACCATGTTTATATTTTTATTGTCATCAAAATAAGGAGTAGATTTTACAATGTGTGATCAATAACATATATAGTTTAATTATATATGTTTGTAATTTTATGTTTTAGTTTCTAGCACAAAAGAAAAAAAAGGAAGCAGAAGAGAGGCGCAGTAAACAAAAAAAAGCACGAGAAGAGTTTAAGAAAATGCTAGAAGTACGTTTTCCCCCTTTTCTTAACACCTAATGTAATTTGACCTCTTCTTTTCTCATCTTTACTTAACTTTCTTCACAGGAGTCAAAGGAGATCAATGCGTCTTCTAAATGGAGGTCTGTCCATATATTAGAAATTATTTTATTTACTTAAAAGTTCTAAGTTATATTTTGGTAAATATTGTGGTGGTGTTTGGATTGACTAATTTAGCCTACTTATAATTTATTAACCTTTTAAAAAAGTAGATAAGTTAATAAGTTGTTTGGAAAAATCAACTTTTCCTCCTCCTTTTAATGTATTTTAAGAAGTAAGGATAACCTTACTTATAACTTATGACTTATTACTTTTTGAATAAGTCAATAAGTAGTTTTAAATAAGTAATCCCAAACACCCACTGTATAGTGTTGTATGTTATTCATTTTCACATTCTGTTCAACCTTGTATAGCAAAGTGATTGGAATCTTTGAGGATGATGACCGCTTCAAAGCTGTTGAGCGATCTAAAGAACGCGAGGACCTCTTTGATGATTATATAATGGAACTAGAGAAAAAGGTCAATCTTTTAAAGATTCTTGAGTGTTATATATTTATATATAACGCGTATATTATGTTTTCCTGAGATATTTCTAAAATGTTTCATGATCTTATCATCACATTGGTGAATTTGTTATTAGGAGCGATCAAAGGCTATAGAGGAGCACAAGAAAAATAAAAAGGAGTACATTGAATTTTTAAAATCTTGTGACTTCCTCACGGTACCTACTCTTGCATATTGAAAGAAAGTAGTTTTATACTTTTATTGTTACACTTCTATTATTTTAATTTTAAGTTTATTTTTCATTTGTCTAGATTTTTCTTGACAAAATAACATTTATCTGCAGGCAAGCAGTCAATGGCGGAAAGTGCAAAACCGCTTAGAAGCTGATGAACGTTGCTTGCGCCTTGAGAAAATTGATCGCTTAGAAATTTTCCAAGTACTTTCATTCAAGTTCTTTTTGGATTTAATACACACATATGTGTTTGTGTTTATATTATTTTGATCTTAATTTTGTTTGTCAACTAAATAAAAGCTTTATGTCTCAGGAATATATACGTGATTTAGAGAAGGATGAGGAAGAGCAGAGGAAACTACGGATGGTACTTTAAATATATAAATTAAGTGAATAATCCTGAGTTATTACTACACTTCTGTTCTTATTTGTAGTTTATTCATACAGGAAGAAATGAGAAAATCAGAGCGTAAAAATCGGGATGAATTCCGCAAATTAATGGAAGGGCATATTGCTTCTGGGATGCTTACTTCAAAAAGTCACTGGCGTGACTATTGCACTAAAGTGAGTCAATAGAGGTCTTATCTATTAATTACCCAATTCTCATATTAGGACTACTTAAATGAAATACATGAATATTTTACTTACACATATAATATTGTTTTGGCTTACAGGTTAAAGATTTACCTGCATATTTAGCTGTGTCATCAAACAGTTCTGGTGCCACCCCAAAAGATCTGTTTGAAGACGTAATAGAGGAGCTAGAGAAGCAGGTAAACTTTGCCCCACCATCAGTGGCGCTATATAATTTACTTTTATACTTTATTACCAGTTGCTGACACCTTTTATTACGGTGTATAACACAGTATACGGATGACAAGGAACGAATAAAAGAAATAGTGAAGATGAGAAAGGTTGGATTTTGTTATTAAGTTGTACCACACTTGCCAAATCTTGTCACTATAATTTTTTGTGGTTTCAGGTTTTGATTTTATCTACATGGACTCTTGAAGACTTCAAGAATACAATTGCTGAAGATATTAGCTCACAACCAGTTTCAGATGTTAATTTAAAGGCATGCTTTGATTTCCCTCCAATATATATATATATATATTTAAATTTTTTAATCAGGCTCTAATATTAATATAAAATCTGACATGTTTTACCGGTTTGCAGCTTATATTTGATGAGTTACTAGAGAGAGCTCGAGAGAGGGAGGAGAAAGAAGCCAAAAGGCGTAAACGTGTTGCGGATGATTTTTATATATCTTTGACAACTTCTAAGGTTCGACTAATGTATAGTTATCAGTTGTTATTTGAATCTTTTGTTTCGTTTTTTTAAATTTAGTCAAGTATTATCTTGTTGCAGGAAATAACTTCATCTTCACGATGGGAAGATTTTAAGCCCCTCTTTGAAGATCGAGTAGAAAACTGGTATCTTTTTCCTTTGTTTTTGAAATTTTGTTGTTATACAGTCTAACGTAATCATTGGCTATACAGGTTTAGTGTGGAAGAAAGCTTCTTTAAGGAGATGTTTGACGAATACGTAGCCGGACTAAAGAAAGCCAGAGATGAGCGCAAGCACAGGGAGGATAAGGTACCAACGAAGTATTGATATGAATGACTTGATGTATTATTTTATTCTTCTTATGAACATGAAGTGAATCAATGTGAGAATAACACACAGGCAAAAGATAGAGATAGGAGAGCAGAAAAATCAAGAAGGGACAAGGATAACAAAGGTAGAAAAGATAAACGTCGAAGGGATGAGGACAGGGATTCTCACAGACATAGTACGGAACGGAAAAAGACAAAACAGGTGAATTCTTCTCTACAAATTCTATAAATAATGATTTAAATATAATTATGAACACTATCTTATCTACCTTCTACCTATTCTTTCTAATAAAAATGTAACATTTTTAACAGAATTTTTCCGTTTCTCACTCTTGTTAAATAACTTCGTTAATTACTAATTATATCATTTGATTCTTTTTTTATTTATATTATTTTTAGAAAAAAGAAATAGATATATTTTTAATGTTTATTTCTAGAGAAACAAATTTTTATAAAAAGAAATTTTTCTAAAACATTACTTTTTTTAAAACACAAAATATTTTAAAATTTACATTTTTCTAATATGTTTTGTTTTGAAATGAAATGTTTAATTTATTTTTTAAGAAAAACAAAAAACGTTAAAAACATAAAATTTAAAAGTTGATATTATTGTTTTATTGCTTATATTCCTTACTCATACATAATTTAAATCATATATTATTTTATAATTAATAAAATTTATTCTATTTAATATTTTATTTATTCATCCCGTGTAATACATGGGTTCTCTAAAAGCCAGTTACAATAATAGTATGATTAGAACAAATTATGATTAAGAAACAACCAAATCGACCCATTTATATGTAAATGCGGTGAAAACGGCACCTTAACATACCATAATGTTTTTTATAATTTGTGGTATAGTCTGAGCAACAGTCATCCGCGTCAGTGGAATACGAGAGCAGACATAAGCGACACAAGAGAGATCATAGACGCGGGGACTATGATGATCATAGAGAAGCCGAAGAAGGTGAACTTTGGTAGGTAGTTAACTGCGTCCCTTTTTGTATATAGTTTTAGCTTCTATAAATCTTACAGTTGTCTTTTGCGCTTATAACCATATGAATCTACAATTGTTGCCCTTATTGTAACACAAGTTTTAAAAAGGGTGGTGATTTATACATCATTTATAAATAGTTGTACACAATTACAGTTGGGCTGGGCAGAAAATCAGACTGGGCTGAGACTGGGAGTTCATAACCATAGAGACCAATGATAAGGACGGTTTAGCCTTGGTCGGGACTGGCTGGTTGGTTGGTTGTCCGGTTTGAACGGGTTGTTGAACTTAATTTCCCCTTCAACCCAGTGACTGAAGAACATCGGTCTAAAGTATGGGACCGGTCAAATGTTCATCCATGATTGCAAACCATACTAGAGTTATTATAGACTTGGCTCACTTGAACTGAATTTACAAAATTTTCTACTGGCAGATGTCTTAACATTTATAGAAAATGCTTATGTTAGTTTGATTATTGCATTAACATAAATGTTACATAAAGACTCAAATAATAATCAAAGCGTGTGTTGAACAAGCATAAATTTAGAAAAATAAAAACTAAATAAATGAACTATCAAAAAAACATTTGTGTTCAATAATGATATAAATGATGGATAATTAGTATTACTAATAAATACACAAGTGTAAACAAACATAAACATATGTAGACGAATAAACGTAAAAGAATAATCATAAAAGAACAGGTTCAACCGTTCAAGTTAGTTTGTTTATCAGATAAACAACATGAACCAACTTTTCATGAACCTATCTAGCACCATCAACACCAGTACTGATGTGTATATTTTCATTGCGGATGTTCCATTAGATATAATATCACAACTAAAAAAGAAACCCATTATACATGTGCAATTTGACATGGTCAAAGAGCAAGTGAGCAACTTATTATACTTGTGCACAACTGAAGACTATAGAGATGCCAGCCTGCAATATATGCAATATCAAATTTGCCGCTTACAATCATAAAAAAGAAGGGCATACATGCTTTTGAACACAATTCTATAAACAAAACTCGATAAATAATATGAAAAGGTTGTTGCCTGCTTTCATAAAAAGCATACATGTGAAGAGAGGATCAAGAAAAGCCATTGGTGAAAAGAAGAGCAAAGGCCAATAACCAGTGTACTACATACATGAAGGCGAGAAATAGATAACAGGATTCAAGTAAGGGTGTGGTAGGGTCGTGAGATAGGAAGGAGCGACACAAGAGAATGAATGGCAAGCATTTTCTCCCACGTCCGTAAAACCAACAACATATTAGGGTAAAACCAAATGAAACCGGCCGGTTTGGTTTCTGCTGGTTTAGGAACTTAAACTCAAACTCATGTTCAACCCAACCAGATCACATGAAGGGCGTTTGGGCTGGTCCCGTCTGATGACTTAAAACTTGAAAACAGTAGTGTAAACCGAACGAGCAATTAAACGTTTTATTCATTTTTTAGTAGTTCTAAAATATGCATTTATGTATATATATTATTTTAATAAACAACCATTTATCATCGTAGAAAATTATTACAAACTAACCACTAAAAGAAAACTTACCAAACCGTCAAAACTGGACCATTTAGGCCGCTCCAACAAGCTCAACCAACCTTCTGATCACTTTGTTTGTCATTCTTTGAAACCGTATTTGGCGGTTCACCTTGAAAGTTTCGTCAAAACCAGCCGGACTAGACTGTGAACACCCTATTTGTCTCAACTATATGTTTATATATACAGTGTACTCAACATAGCCCAAACCTTAAACCAGGCGGTACGAAAGAGTAGATTAAGAAGCTACAAATAGTGTGGAAGCTCAGATTGTGTTACATGTAAAAAAACCGAAACAAAAACAAGACGCAAGACCTAAAAACAAACGGGAAAAACATGCAAAACGACAAGAACAGTATTTTAAATGTAACAAACTGAAGGGGGAATTTATGGCAGAAGCAGTTGCTGCATGTAAGAAAATTATTATTCTTGCATTTCATGTTCAGTTCCAGAATTGCCAATAGAGTTCATCAATCCTGCTTAAGAAAATTGAAGCTTTAGAAGAACTGCAGCTATAAGATGAAAAGATAATCATATCCGGACTTCTGAAAAGACAGAAGTTTAATAAATTCTATAAATAACATATATTATTGTTGGACTAATCTTGTTAATATTCAATACTTAGAAAGGTTAATTAGTAAAGTTATTTATTTAATTGTTTGAGTCTGATTTAGTTACTTAATTTAGTTTGATTATGTTTCCTAATTTAAGTCTAAGTAGGGTAACTTGGTCTGCAAGTTGGTTTAGTATAAATAGAGGTCATTAGTGTCTTTGTAATTCTGTGTCAAGTTCAATAATATACTAAAGAGTCGAAGAATGTTACTTCAATTATACGTGTTTGCATATATTTTCGGGTTGATCCAACTGGTTATTCCAACAATTATCTACCTTAGAAACAAGTGTCTCGGCAGCATCAAACTTCTGAGAGCACTCTGAGTATGCAGATCCAATACCCACTCCTGCACCGAAAGCGATTGATGCCCAGCGTGTCACAGGCGAACCTACCAAGGAAAAAGCCACATCAATTTTTTTAACTTAGTATTGTACAGAGTTACAAAATTAATTTTTATGTAGAGAGGATGAAGAAATAATAGCATAAACCCATATCATGATAACTGATCAGAGTAAGCATATTAGGACTCCTATGAATATTGAGAGTAAAAAAAAAAATTAAGGATTGGATACAATTAGAAACAGAATGTCAAAACCCTAACTATTTGGTGGTTGGAGTTGTAATTTTAAGTTTGATTCCTTATGTTTTCTTTTTCATTTTTTGAACAGCCCTAATCTACTCTACTCCAAATTTAATCTTCTCCATGTTATATTTTATTTTCTGACTGGGAAGTATACAAAGCCTTGAAAAAAAAGGAGTTGAACCCTAAAATAAGACCAAATGCTAAAGAACACTGAACATATAAAATAAAAACTAATAAAACGAGAGGGCAAACATGCTACCACCACACCCTACAAATGCATGCTTTTATACAATTGAAAACATAATCAAAAGGGTCCAATCTAACTACCCAATAGCAACAAGGGTGTGTTTAAAAGGGTTTTGAAATGGAGAATTCAAATTGAAAGTGATTAATGGTGTTTGTTTTGGCCTATTTGATACAAAGGAAACAAGATTCATACTTGAGTGGCCTGTAATGCAGTTTAGAGATTTCATGGCATTAGTATAACCTTTTGAATACTTGGATGTCATGTCCTACTTATGCATTAACATAAAATCTAATCATAAGTACACTGTACACTTTGCTCTTTCTATTCACATTTAACTATTGACACAAATACAACTTTTTAACAGACTAAAATATAGTGAATCGCTGAATCTGATAGTATTTGGTAACCAAGTAATTAAACCATGAGACAGGTGAACTGCAGGAGACTTTTAGGTAGTAAGATAAAAAAAACAATTGATGCGTCGTCTAGTGCTAAACCAAAAACTTCCCTTTGTAAAGATCTATATACGGGTCAAACGATTAACATTAAAGAAAGCAAGTCATATAAGATACTAAATCTCAATATTCACCATGAACAAATCATGCCCTGTGTTTGGCTCCAATGTTGCCTGCCCCTGGATCATAAAACTAAAAAAGAGAACACATGTACTTCCACAATGGTGTTTTTTTTTTTTTTTTTTTTTAAATTCCGTCTCATTTCCCTTGAAGATAATGGGATCTTTAGTTAAGCATTCAAACAGAACTACAATATACCTAACACTCTAGAAAAGAATCGTATCAACAAAGCCCTAATCTTGAAGTCCTCAAAGTCAAAACAATAACCCTAATGTAGGTACCTATGCATATCTCTACAAATAATCATCCGAGACTAACCCGTTGATTCACTCAGCATATCAATCAACTTCTGGGTACGCATCTATTGCTTGTAAATTGTACTTATTAGTATTCCAACAACCAATATCTACATTCGATATGAACAAAGAGTTTGAATTCAAAAGGGAAATTAGGTTTTGAGGATGGATGAAGAACTCACGAAACAGGAGGAGGGCTGCAAGAGCACCGGTGGCAGAGGAGTATACGAATCGACGAACACCCAAATCGAGGTAGGCATCCCACTTGGCATTAAGATCGTATGCACCTGGAATTTCTTTGCTTTCAGCCATGTTTTTCGATTTCAGATTTGAAAGGTTATCCCTTTGGTTTCGTAAACCTAATTTCAAATCTTGAAGATTTTAACTTGGTACATCATGTTCAGTTAACTTTTAATCGGCAAAGAAAATAAAGTAAACGTTAGTGTCCAGCTGGTAAGATATAATACTTATAACATGAAAATATTAAAAGATTATAGATTTTAGTTTCGTACTGAGTAGAACTCTCAAATTGAAATATTGGTTTTTTTAACAATGGGATTTTTTCTAAGTGGATTGGGAGTGCGGTCTCGATCGAGAAATGAATAGGTGGACTCAATTAAAATAACACCTATTTTTTGAAGCAGGGTCGTACGTTTACCGTTAAAAAGAAAATTAACCTAGTTTGCAGCTATGTAATTTTTCTTTGATTTGTGTCTAGTTACCATCCAACTTACTATTATTTTTATAATCATGTATCTGTCATCTAACATTGTTGCTTGTTTTTTTATGTTTTTGGTGTTATGATCATCGGTTTAAAAAGACTAAATGATAATAATATCTTTTGTATTAACTTTTTTTATAAAACGATAACTCACATACCAATTTAATTTATATCACAATTAATTTATATCAAGACGGCATTCGCATTAATTTAATTGGTAGTTTTCTACTTTTGATACGTTATTAAAATCATTATGTGATAGTAACTGTGTGGTATGCAATTATATGTATTAGACTATTCGATATCGTCCACAACGTAGATGTAGATTGCTGTTGATGTGGATAGTATGACGATGCCGCAACCATTGTCAGCTCTCATACTAGAAGATTTTCTTTTTGATTTCCTTAACTTGTGTTAAACAAGCCTCTCTCTCAGTTTTTACTTATCATATCTTTCGTCAACTTATCGCAACGATGAATTTTCACCGGGATCTACCGACTCCATTGCGTGCATATGTGACTGTTAAAACCGGGAAAACTGGGACGACACTCTTTAAAACGGGAAAAATCTGAAGAAAATAAAAAAATATGATGTGACGCTGATGTGTCACATTAAGAAAAACAAAGAAAACGGAATGATTGACGGTAACTTTAAAAACATCTCTAATCAAGTGAGCACTCGTGCCTGAAATGAAACAAGAAAACGACAAGCTATATTGTAGTGATTTTGTCAAGGCAGTAATATTTTTGTAAAACATAATTTTTGGAATTGTTTGTTGGATTATGGTTTTATTTCTAAAATTTAATTTGTTAATGTTTTTACTTTTGTCGAATTAGTTTGTTGACGTTGTCACTTTTACAAATCAACTTCTCATTATTTCCATATTTTTACCAAGGTTTTTATGGTTTATAACATGTTTTTTTTTTTTTTTTTTTTTTTATCATTTGTAACTTTTTTCTTTCTTATAAGTTAATGTATTAATTAAGGCTTATTCAAAATTAAGAAGATGTTACGTATCAAACTAGCGTTTTTAATTCTTCAACAACTACTACCACACCACTAGCATACAACAATCGTGGTGACCACACCACTAGCATCCAACCATCATCACGGCTGCCAACATGAAAATAGGTGTCAAATACGTGGTGTCATCACTCGTTTAAAAAGGTGAAAGTATTATACAGAATTTCGAACATTCAAGAAACATATAACAGTCATTAATCTACAAAACAAGTTTTTCTCCAACACATGTAATACATCTGAATTATCAAAAATATAGTCAAGCACCAAGTAAAAATATAAACGTACCCTAAAAAAAAGCCCTAAGAAAAGCTTAAAGTGACATACACAAATAAGAGAGGAGATGATCGACAACTTATAAATGCATCTATATATAATATTAAAAGAGTAATTTAGGGGACACTTGATATATTTTTAGGTTTCCTAAGTTTATTTTTTTCGTTTCTCTTTACTCTTAAATAATTACCTAAATTAAAAAATATTAAATAATTTTAATTCTTTTTTAGATTAAATTTTTTAATAAATTAAGAAAGATGTCTTTTTATTAATGTTATTTTTAAAAAATAATTTTTTATACAATTAAAAAAAATTCAAAAACATCTTTTTTTAAAATATAAAATATTTTAAAATTGGTATTTTTAGAAAGGAAATTTTTAAAAAGAATATTTTTTATAAACTAAAAACAATTAAAATTAGGAGTTACAATAAAAAAAATTTAAAAATAACATTTTAATATGGTTTGTTTTGAAAAAAATGTTTAACTTTTTGTGGAAAGAAAGTTTAAAAACAAAAGTTTAAAAATTGATATCGTTATTTTATTACTTATAGTTATTACTCATATGTAATTTTAATCATATCTTATTTTATATTATCATTTTATTCTTCATAAAATTTTATTATATTTAATATTTTATTTTTTCAACTCGTATAATACACGGGTTTACTAAAGTTAGTATTAAGTAAATAATAATCAACAACTAATCAGAGATATTATGAACATTTATAGCCCGATCCAACCCGATTCAATATTATATCTCTATATTTGATTATAGGGTCAAAATAATTCGAAATTGATTTAATTATTGCACATAACTTTTCAGTGTATATTATTCAAATTTAATTTCTTCATACTAATATCATCACACCCACTCAATATTTAGCTCACGATTTGACCAGTCAAAAGTATTCATTTTAAGTCTAAAAGAAGAGAGTTTTATTTGACTTTATATTTCGCTATGACAATAAACAAAAGTTTAAGTTAATCTCTGTCAAGTGACGTTTATACTTGAAAGAGCCTATTTTTATGCATGATTAACTTTATTGCATCTTGTTACAAAATAAAGATGAATTGAAACTTTTAGCTTTAGATAACGAGTGTAAACCCACTAATGTTATTATAAATATGGTTTACAATAATGTTTTTGCTCATTTGTGACCTTATAATCAAAAGTTGTTATGTCTTATTTAATATATAATACACTTGATTTTATTTTTATTTTTATGTTATTTAATAATTAACTTTTCACCTTCCGTGTAATATATGAGTAACTAAAGCTAGTGTCATATATATTAGTAATTTAAATACTATACAATAATGCACTTAAATTAAATCAATTACAACTCTATCATACAATCATACACTCTAACCCAATAAAAGTTTGCTACTTTCCTTTTAATATCAAATCTTTATTAAAAGCATCCAACTTTCCAATTTAAAACCTTCAAAGTTTTCATCTTATTAGTAAAGAATAAACATTTCATCTACGGCTTTATTTATTTTAAAACAAATAAATCATAACAATTAGGAAAAATCTACTTCGTACTCATGTTTTGTGTGGTTCAATTATGACTTATTGTTTGTTAATTGAAATAACATCTCGTATTAGGCATCAAGATTAGAAAAATATTATATCCTTATTCATGAAAAAATAATAATAACAACAGGTCTATGATTTTGACTATAGTGTTTTTGGTTTATCGTGTTACATAAAACTTTTACTCGTTCTTAAATATTTGGATGTAAAGGATGAACATAGTGGAAGACACCATGCGAAAGGAAAAAGAGCAACAATATGGAATTGTATATCGATTACTTTGGGAGTTATGCTTTTGAGGGTTGAAAATAAAAAGGAAATAAACAAGTATATAATATAAAAAATATTAAATATATTTAGTTACAAGTACATGGGTGAATATATGGATTAAAAATCATCATCTATACCGGATTCACTAACAGTTTATATATGTTCCGAGTATGGGTGTTGCTACGTATCTCGTTTGATATATTTTTACTTGTTATACTTATTCTTTTTAAACTTTGAGCTAAATACAATTTAATCTTTTGTTTTAATTTTGTCTTTTTATGTCATATATCTTTTTTAATAATATTAATTTGTTTTCTAATATTTAAAATTTTAAAATTTTAAATTTATTTAAACTCTTGAGACAACTTACAATATTTTTCTACATGAATTATATCTTTATTAATATCTGCTTTATTATTTTTTATAGAAAGTATCTTTTAAAAGTTAATTTGATATGAACTCTAGTATAATAAAACAATTAAGCTTCAGCATAACACTTTATATTTATTTAAACCCAATAATATAATAACAAAAGATATTATGCTCCAATGTAATATTTTATTCTGAAATTAAATACCATAAGGATAATTATATATTGTGATTGTAATTTGTTTAAAGCTGATAACATATAATAAGATTGCTTCGTTCAATGTTTGTTTTTTTTTTGTTTTTTTATTAAATAAACTCTTTTTTAATTAATATTTACATAATATCTATGAATTTTGATGGTTTTTTTTTATTTTAAAAAATATCAGATGTTAATGTCTTGATTTTTTTTATTGGTTTCGTTTTCTTATATAAACATAGGATGCTATCACGTCACTATCATTACGGTAGGCTAATTTTTCTTGAAGTTGCGACATGAACTTTTTTAACCGGCTCATTTTTATATAAGTTTTATACCATTATCACTAAACTTGTTGTAATACTTGAATTTACATAAACATTTTACAATCTTATTTTTATCAACGTCTTATTGTGAAATTTTAAACATGCTAGTTTTTACATGAACTTTCAGGTATCGTCAACGCATTTGCTCTAACGTTGTTTTACGTAAAGGTTTTAGTTGTATGCCGCAACGTACAAATGCTTGATGCTAGTTGAATTCGTTATTTATATATGTATTTGTCGAGTCATATACTAATTTAAATAAATATTGCTTTTTTTGTTTTTTAATGGTTTTTTTTTATTTTGTAAACGAACATCTATTTAAATTTAAATACCAAACATGATTAATTATAAGAACTTGAAAATTGTTTTATAAAATATATAATTATTACATATCGTATTATTTTGTAACCTGGAAAAAAAAACTATTTACAAATATATAAAAATTTGGAAGGGGTAAAATATAACAAATTTTGTGAATTAATATTTAAGTGGTGGGGTATAACAAGTAGAGAAGGAGGGTATGTATAGCATCTCCCTTCGAGTATTCATATACAATATTCTTATTTTCTATCTTTTAAATCGTCCCCATCAACGTAACTGGTCGTGGGTCGAATAGGATGGACATCGTTCAATAGAATTATTATTGATTATGGGTAAAATTTGTAACACGACATGAACCTAACAAGTAATTCAGAGGTTTAAATCTTGTTTAAGCAAATTTAGGTTTGTTTTAGTTCGAATCCATGTGCACCCTTAACTAAGGTGGCTTCACGAGTTAACTATATTATTAATATATATAGTTTTAAAAATGTGTTTTGATTTTATAACATAAGATTGAGTAATTTGTACCACAATGTAAAAGATAAAAGAAGCATTAAGTTTTATTATTTACACATAATTATTTTTACATATGTATCTTTGATTTTAAATCTTTAATTTTAAAGTGTTAATATGAAAAATAAACTCAAATAAAATAAAACTTCAGCTAAACATGTGCTTTACATGCTAACCCGCTAAAACACACGTGTTTAAAATCATGCATCTAAAATGATGTTTTAATTCATGTCAACTTCAACAAACCAATCTATAAACTCAACCCATTTAACAAGGTTAGGATTAACAATCTTACTTCTTTCGATCCGTTTATTTCCCCTAGGCCATTGGTTTCTGGGGTCTACGTTCATGTTTGTCCAAGTCCAAATGTCCAATGATTAGGTTTGTCAATATAGCAAGTTAGAGTTGTAAATGAATCAAATGAATATGAACAAAACTTTGTACGTGTTCGTTTATTAGGAAACTAATCATGTTCATAAACTGTTCATAAACACTTATCAAATGAGATTTCTTGTTCATGTTCGTTAATTAGAGAAATAAACATGTTTGTGTTTGTTTGTTAATTTTAAGTCACAAACATATATGAACGCAGAACGAATACAGACAAACGTTACAAGCACAAACAAAAGTTCATGAACACAAACTAGCATATTTTCATTTTAAATAACTAGTGTTGTCTCCTAAGAGCGCGTTGCGCGCGTGACAAACAGGATAAACCAAGACTTGGATAAATATCCATTGTCTAATCATCACGTTTTGACCATCATAGTTTTTTAAGCGGTCATAAATTTATAGATAATATAATATAATATAATATGCAATAAACTAAAATGCTCAAAAACAGTAAATAGTTTTGGTTGCAAACATTGTATTTACTCTGCACAACAACGAACATATCCCTCTTTAGCGCCTATCAAGTGAAACAAAACATGTATGCTGTTGTAACTTAAAAAAGAAAATTTAACATCATTACTTGTAAATAAGTATATTCAGCCTTACTATAGAATCATTCATGACTCATAAGAAAATCAAATTTAAATCACTTTAAACAACAACTGGAAATCTATGGCAGATCTTTACACATCAATTCCCTTGGCATTATTCTAAAATGCCATAATATAAAATAGCAATGATTATGGATCACTTACGCGCAATCAGAATCAGTAATATGTTAACAACACTTTTTCAAAACATTTAACCGAAGAAAGCATCATACCTACGAAAATGCAGGTCAAGCAGCAAATAAGATACCTGTGTATGTATCAAGTTAAAAAAAGGACTATCATTTCAAAAGGAAAAATCTCGTTTCTATCAATGCAACATTAAGGCTAGGAATAAAGTAACTACACAATATAATTAAACAATATATAGCAACCCAATCAAACACAAACAGTTGAATGTGTATTAACAAAATTACATTCTGAAAATAGTACATCAGAACATATATAATAAAGCACTGCAAAGGTCTTCAATATACTGTAAATAACTACATAACATGGTATAAATAAACCCCTCTCCATAACAAAAGAACGTTAAAAAACTAAACATTAAAAAATACATTTGGGTGAGTTTTGAGTCTTTCAGCACATTTGACCTATTTTTCCAATTGATGTATTATTTTATTTAACTACTAAGCACACAGATAAGGAACTTAATATTACCTCAAACAAATAGCATTCCATAAGTCAAGATGTATAATACATCATATAAATAATACCATTACCACACAACCTGCACCTGCAAGAGCGATACAACGTTTAATCGTTAGAAATTGGTACACAACCGAAACCGAACACCGGAGGCATTTCGAGGAAAGAAAGAAAATACCTACTGCAATCAATGATAAGCTATCAATAACAAATTATCTACCACTAATAACCAACACTGAGCAAACAAAACATTTCGACCTCAAAATCAACAAATGTAGCTAGTAAACTTTATAGCCTCCACATATGGTATAACAGGATTGGAAACAATTGCACAATATACCGCAAATAATGGATTCAACATTATAATTAAATGAATTTAACAAATCTAAACGACCAAACCATTTAAAGCCAAATCAAACAAATAATCCATGGCACGGGACCTTTATATAAACATAAACAAAATAAGAACAATAATACCATTATCAAACAACCTACAACAGCCAACTACAACCTTTAATTGTTATAAAAACACAAACAACCAAAATCGAACGCATGACTCATTTTTGAGATGAAAAGAAACGGACCTGCATGAACCAAACAAAGTATGTGCTTAATCCAACAAATCAAGCAAAACGGAAACCAATTCAAAGAAGAACCTGCAAAAACAAAACAGAAACAACCATGAAGTTGATACAAATAACTGCACATCACAAATTCTAACAAAAATATAAAAACCGGGGGCGATCTTACAAAGCAAACAAAATATGAATCGAAGGCAAATGACCATGAAAAACCTGCAAGACATGCATAAACAATCCATAAGGCCTACATATACCCCATTCGAGATAATGGTAAAAACCGTAATTAGTGAACATAGAGATATCAAAACTGTACCAAAAATATAGAATTAAAAGATTCACCGAGGCGTAACAACAATAAAAAATGTCTGTAAAATATATATGAAAGGATTCGCAGGGTGGCTTACAACACACTTGCAACCAGATGTACCCGCCCAAACCACACGCACCACCCATCTTCACCACCGCGAAACCGCCACCAGCCACACAGCTGTTGAACCAACCCCCTCTTCAAACCCTAATCAACCATCGACGCTTAATTCTAAGCCTAACCAATAGCCGCTCACAATCAAGTATGTACTTAAGAAGATATAAAGAAGCTTATGTGAGATTGAAGGTTGGCAAATAAAGATTAAGATCTTGAGCCTAAACAGACCGACGAACAGGCGGTGGAGGCAATAGAGCTTCAACGGTAATCTCCAAAATAGAAAAACTGTAATCTCTTCTATACTTTAATTCAAAAGTTAAATGAGTAAGAAAATATAAAACAAATATTGAAATCCTTAATCGATAGTATATTGTAAATTAAAAACTGTTATACAATTGAGTATAAAAAGACTTAATTCAATAATAACAAGAATGAAGAAAACGAAAACTTCAATAAGAAATCAAAAAAAAACTTTATTATTAAATGATTATCATGATTGAAAACTGTTGTTTATCCTACTTCAAGATTACACGGAATCCCAATTTATAGCATTAATCGACCAACTAATTATAACGGTTAAATTACATACTCAACATATAATTGAGAATTTACACTTAGGACCCTAGACTAATACTTCCGAAGCAGAAAGTATCCTTTGGAATACTTCCGAAGCAAAACTTTAACACTTCCAATACTTTCGAAGCAAACATAACATTCGGAAGATTCTGACTAAGCTTCGAAAGAATCAGATTAAGCTTCGGAAGATATACTAACTTTGGAAGAAACACTTGTTTTGCTTTTATATCTCACAATCTCCACCTTAAAACCAAAACAAGATTTTAACCAACACCTAATGCATCCAAGCAAAATTGAAACTTGACACCAGGTAGAGATTTAGTAAACATATCGGCTGGATTCTCCAAAGTAGATACACTCTCCACTTTCATCTTCCCAACATTCACCACATCCCTTATGAAGTGCAACTTCACATTAATGTGCTTTGTCCTCTCATGAAACATGCTATTCTTTGACAACTGGACTGCACCCTGGTTATCATAATACACAACTGAGTCTGCAATATCAATTCCCATTTCAGAAACAAAACCATGCAGCCACATAGCTTCCTTGCCTGCCTCAGTTATACTCAGCTTCTATGGTAGACAATGCCATTACATGCTGTAACTGGGCTTTCCAACTAACCAAGTTACCTAGCACTTGAAATGCATACCCTCTAATAGATCTCCCTCTATCCAGGTCCTTGGCAAAATCTGAATCAACATAACCAACAATTTGCTTACTCTCCACATGTCCATGATTGCCCAATACCAAACCATAATGTTTAGTACCCCTGAGATACCTCAAGATCCATTTCACAGCAGACCAATAAGCTTTACCTGGATTAGACAAGTACTTGCTGACTAAACTCACAACAATATCGGGTCTTGTACACACTATCAAGTACATCAAGCTCCCAACTACATTGGCATAAGGCACTCTCATCATATAATCAACGTCATCATCAGACTTAGGAGAGTCAGAGCTTGACAATTTGAAATGAGCAGCAATAGGAACAGCTACTGACTTCCCCTCATCCATTCTGTAGTTATTTAGCACCTTCTCCAAGTAAGAGCTTTGAGACAGTTTCAACACCCTGTGTTCCTTATCTCTCTTGATTTTCATGCCCAAAATCTTTTTTTGCTTCACCCAGATCTTTCATATCAAACTCAGACATCAACATCTTCTTAGTAGCTTCAACTTCGTCCAAGTCTTGACAAGCCACCAACATGTCATCAACATACAACAACAAATACACAAATTTATTCAAGCTGTATTCCTTGAAATAAACACAACTATCATAGCTGCTTCGATTAAAACCATGAGTCACCATATGTTCATCAAACCTTTTATACCAATGTCTAGGGGATGGCTTTAGCCCATACAAGGACTTCTTAAGGGGACACACCTTATCTTCCTGCCCCTTAACCTCAAACCCCTCTGGCTGTTTCATATAGATTGTTTCATCTAACTTCCCATGTAAAAGCGCTGTTTTCACATCCAACTGATGCAACTCCAGATCCATAGAAGCAGTCAATGATAACATAACTCTTATAGCTGAACGTTTCACCATAGGTGAAAATATTTCATTATAATCCACCCCTGGCTTCTGTATAAACCCTTTAGCTACTAATCTAGCCTTGTACCTAGGAGGTTCACCCTCAAAAATCCCATCTTTCAGTTTGAACAGCCACTTACATGACACTGGCTTGTGACCCTTAGGTTTATCAACCAACTCCTATGTGCCATTCTTATACAGAGATTCCATCTTTTCCTCCATGGCCTTACACTATTTTGAGCTTTCTTTCACAGAAATTGCCTCAGAGTATGACAGAGGTTCATAGATGCTTTCTTCTTCAGTAGCTACAAAGGCCATTGCAGACAAATCAGTGCCCTCTCTATATCTGAGTGGAGGTACCACTTGTCTTCTCTGCCTGTCCCTAGCCAATTAATAATCATCCACACCATCCCTTTGGCTATCAGTGGTGAGTTGATCAATACCTTTATCACTCACACCCGGCTGCTCCACCTCAACCTGAAGCCCACTCTGCTCTCCAATTTCTAAACCCTTTTTCCCTTCAATGTCTTTATACAATACATCTTCTTGGAAAACCACATCTCTACTTACTATCACCTTGGGTCTGCCATCATCTAGCCTCCATAATCTATACCCTTTCACTCCATCAGGGTATCCTAGAAATACACATTTGCAGGCCTGGGGTTCTAGTTTTCCTTGGCTAACATGAGCATAAGCTAATGATCCAAACATCTAAGGATACCATAGTCATGCTTTCTACCTGAACATGCCTCCATATATGTCTTCATGTCTAATGCAGCTAATGGAGATCTATTGACTAGATAAGCTGCAGTGGTCACAGCTTCAGCCTAGAACTGCTTGGGCAAACCAGAACTGGACAACATACACCTTACCTTTTCAAGTAAGGTCTTGTTCATCCTTTCAGCCAAACCATTCTGCTGTGGATGACCGGGTATAGTTATGTGTCTAGCAACACCTTGAGCTTTACAATACTGATTAAAATCATGGTTACAAAACTCCAGCCCATTATCAGTTCTTAGCTTCTTGACTTTTCTTTCAGTTTGAGTTTCCACAAGGACTTTCCATTCCTTGAACTTACTGAAAGCATCACTTTTATTCTTTAAGATGATCACCCAAACTCTCCTTGAAAAATCATTTATCAGAGTCATAAAGTACCTAGCACCACCTAGAGAATCAACCTTAGCAGGTCCCCACAAATTAGAGTGAATGTAGTCTAATATCCCACTTATGACATGCTTAGCCCTTGTGAATTTGACCCTCTTGTGTTTCCCAAAAATACAAGTTTCACAAAACCCAAAATCACAATTCTTCAGCTTAGCCACAACCTGTTGCTTTTGCAACTCTACCAGTCCTTGCAAACTTATATGACCAAGCCTCTGATGCCACAACATGGCCTTAGAACTACTATCACTAAAGGCAGTTGCCATATAGGACTCGACTACACTAGCACCATCTAGTAAATAGATATTATTATCCTTTCTATTACCAGATAGTACCACCATTGATCCTTTAATCACCCTAGCCTTACCATCCCTAAGGCTAACATGGTAACCAGATTTCTCCAACAACCCCAATGACAACAAGCTTCTTTTCAGACTAGGAATGTACCTTACATCATGAAGATCTACTTCCATTCCATTCTTCATCTTTAGAGTCACTGTACCATGACCCACAATCTTGCAAGGTCTATCATCTCCTAACTTTATAGATCCGAGACTTCAAACTTTAAATCTTTAAAAAACTCCTTAACAGGTGTCATATGGTATGAACAACCTGAATCCATCACCCACTCATCCTTATTCCCACTGTTTGTAACAGCCAACACATCTACACTCTCATATCCATCAGAGACATCATTTTATGCATTATGACTAGAATGAGATTTTGACCCACTTGATTCACCCTTCTTTCTCTTCCAATCGGGACAATCTTTCTTGAAGTGCTTCTCTGACCCACACATACCACCTTCTCTTGGACTTGGATCTTGACTTTGAGACGCTTCTTGGCTTGAAGTTTCTCTGTTCGGATCTTCCCTTGACTACCAAGCCCTCTCCACCATCATCTTTATAATCAGTTCTCTTTTTCAATTCCTTTGAATTGAGAGCGGCCAGCACTTCCTCCATGGTAAGGGTATCCCTACCATACATTAAAGTATCCACAAAATGCTCATAAGATGCTGGGAGAAAGGTCAAGAATATGATCGCTTGGTCTTCATCATCCAACTCAACTTCTATGTTTTCAAGATCTAACACTAACTTGTTGAATTCGTCAGTGTGATCTTCAATTGACTTTCCAGGCACCATTTGGAAGGTGTACAGACACTTCTTGAGATATAACCTATTCGCAAGAGACTTCATCATGTACAAACTTTCTGCAGGACCGGTTAAGGGATAGTCAATGCAATCAGTCTCACAATGAGGAGAGTGTTAGAACACTTAACAGATTAAATGGGGAACTGGTTTTATGTAAATAATACTAAGAACACAAGTAAATAATGAGACAGGACTAAGAATAAGAAAAGAGTAATATGGTTTTCAAGGATGTTGTATATTGCTCTCAAGTTCTTTTACAAGTGTTACAAAGCATAAAAAGAAATACAAGGACCTGAGATACTTTATACTACATCTTATAGCTAGCCATACTTTGAAGGCCAGCTGGAAACAATAATCTAGACAACAAGATCAATGTAAAGTCAAAAGGCAGATTGCCTTTTGACTAGTGACTATGACATGCCATAGCTCACATCCTAATATATTATAAAAAGGATAAAAGGTACAAAGTAGGAAGTAACAGATTCAAGACCATAATCTATAGTTTACTAAAGCATGGACCTTTTCACCAACTTGTATATGTTGGTGACTCATCAGAGTTGTAGCAGAAAGTAAGTCAGCTTTATGGAAAAGTAGATTAGAGAAAGCATGTCCTCTCTGTCTTCGGAACAAATCAGTCTTCACTTCATTGGCTTCAGAAGACTTTGTCTTTAAAGCTTCATAAGACTTCATCTTTGGCTTCTAAAGATTTGGTCTTTGGCTTCGGAAGATTTTACACTTAGAATAATTTCTGTGATGAGTGTAAAACTTCCGAAGTAACTTCTACCTTGTACATCAGTGCATGCATGCAGGAATCTCCTTGGTTGTTTTGGCTTCTTTGGTTGCATCAGCCTTCTAATATAACCTTACACTTTCCAATTTTGACCAGACCCCTGCTGCCGTCGTCTCTTTCGATACTTCTCTCAGTACCCGGTCACCCAAGTTCAAGATAATAGAACTGTGTGCCTGTTCGAGCATCTCCTTCTTCTCTCTGTCTGACATTGTGTTTGGCAACTTGGATTCTCTAGCCAAGGCATCCACCACTCGTTAATGAACGAGCAATGCCTTCATCTTCAGTCTCCATAACCCAAAATCATTCTTCCCATCAAATTTCTCTATCTCAAACTTTGTTGACACCATCGTTACCACCGAATGATCTTTGATTGAATCTTGTTCCTCAATTGAGCCTCAAACCAGGCTCTGATACCAATTGTTATGCAATTGAGTACAAGAAGACTTAATTCAACAATAACAGCAATAAAAAAGATGAAAACTTCAATAAGAAATCAAGAAAGAACTTTATTATCAAATGATTATCATGATTGTAAACTGTTGTTCATCCTACTTCAAGATTACATAGGATCCCTATTTATAGCACTAATCGACCAACTAATTATAACAGTCAAATTACACACTCAACATATAATTGAGAATTTACACTTAGGACCCTAGACGAATACTTGCTGCAGGATCAGTGTTGGTCTCTCAACACAAGTTTTGTATCTCACAAACTCACTAAGTCTCACTCGGTTGATGAAGAGGAATCTCTAACTAAGTTGACAATAATATAATAAGTTGATGAACACAAGAATGGTTTTCAAGATACTTGTATATATTATTTCTCAACTCAGTATTACAAGACTCTTACAAGCATGGTTACATAAGTTATAATGAGAAACTATATATACTACTATCTACAAACGGTTATACTTGGAAAACCAACTGGAATTTACCGCTAAGCAAATACTATATTGAGAGAAGTAAAATATCTAAGATAAAATAATATCCTAGATTAGGTGTCATGACAGGTCCATGACTTACCTTTTGTCACCAACTAAGTATGGTAACTGTACTAACTGAAAAAGGTATACAGTGGATTAAAGTATGGTCAACTACATGGGAGTGGGAAAACGTTGTGCAGTGTATCAGAGTTGTCAGCGGATGTCAGACAGCCCATACTTATGTTCACTGGTTCATAGTTGATTCTTCCGAAGGCAAAATGGCTTCAGAATAATAAGTTCTTCCGAAGCCATTTATACTTCAGAAGAATCAACTTCTTCCAAGTCTTCTGCAAGTCTTTGTGACTTCATTCTTTGGAAGACTTTGTCTTGGATCTTCTAAGTATGAATGCTTCGGAAGGAGAATTACTTGGTCTTCATAAACTTCAGAAGACTTGATTCTACCTTCGAAAGTTCTTCATATACTTCGAAAGTAAAACTACTTAGTCTCGGAAGACTTAGTTATTTCCTTCAGAAGTTCTTCATACTTAAGCTTCGAAAGATCTTCAACTTGTCTTCGGAAGAGCAGCTTTAGCTTCGAAAGACTTCTTCAATCGTACTTCAAAAATATTCTAAGTGTTGTTTTGGTTGCACCAGCCTCATATGATCCAACAAACTCCCCCTAAGCTGATGCTACCAAAACTTCACTTCCTTCTGCTCCTTAAAGTCTTCAACACCAAGGAAAGAAGATATTTATCTGTTTCCTTGTTCTTCCCTAATGTGGTGGTGAGGAGCTGGTACAAGTTATTCGTAGATAGTAGATCGAGCCTGTTGTTTTGAATGACATGCACCCTTTGTTGTGTCCCTTTGAAGAGAGTTAGTTGATGGGAATTCTAGTCATACTCCCATTTAACTATAGGATTAGAAGTTGAGCCTTCAACCATCTGAAGGAATGGTTTTCCTTTTGTGTTATGCCTTTTCCCTCATCCTTTGCTCTCCTCTTTAACTCTTCTTCAGTCCTGGCCTTCTTTGTGAGCTCAACCAGATGAAGACTGCTCAGATGATTTCTGATGTGAGCAGCAACTTGAGAGTTGGATGGATTGGAGAATGGTTTCTCTGCTAACTCAGCAAGGTCAAATCTACTGGAGTGTAGCAGAGATGAGGTATCAACCCTGTTTACCTCACCATTCTCTCTTTCCATAACAAAGCTGTGGGAAGGTTCATCGAACCTCCACTGGACTATTTGTTTTCTAGGATGAAGGGGTTTGGATGAAAGTTTGTCCCCTTCCTAGTGTCCAGTAGAGTCATCACCCTCCTCTTTAACTTCTTCTCTTCTTCCGTAAGAATATCTGAGTTGGTTTCAAGAAGTTGGAGAGCTTGGTCCATTGCTCCCTTAGGTTGATCAAGGAATGCAACTCTTGTGAGGGAACTGGAAGAGCCATCAGTGTATTTCAGATTAATTGACTCTTCCTCATAAGATATGTCGCTCAATGTTGTGTAGTTGATGAGCTTCCTCTTGATTTCCTTGAATTCTTCTATGGTCAGGGGCTTAGAAGGTTCAAAATAAGGTTTGGGTAAAGATTGGGTTCTGGGTTTTGTTTTGGGTTTAAGGATAGGTGGTGGTGGTGGTTGTTAGGAAGCAGTGGGTGAGGGTGTAGGTAAGGCTGATGGTGTGGGTTCTGGGGTGTAAGGCTCAGGGGTTGGTTCGGTTTTGATGGGGAAGGGAAGAGGTATGGGTGTAGGTTGTGCTGGTTTGGGTGTTGGTGTTGGTTTGGGTGCCTTCTTCTGAACACTTGGCAATTGACTTACCTCCTGCCTTCTTCCTACGTGAATGTCAGCCTTGATGTCACTGACATGTCGCTGTAGGGTCTTCTCAGACATAGGACCCACTTGCCTGCCGGTGAAGCCATGGGCTTTGAGATAGGCTTTCATCCATTCCTTATCTCCTACCTTCTTGGCAGCTGCAAGCTGTGCCTCTTCCTCCTTCTTCTTTCTCTCCCTCAGCTTTTCCCTGGCACTTCTCTTCCTATTTTTGTTGATTTGATCATGCTCTTTATGGAAAAGAAACAAGATCGTGTCATAATCATGGGGTGCCAGCTCCTCTTGAGAATAGCCTCTTGAGCAGAGAAAGGCTATCCTCTCCTTCCTTTCCCTTTCAGTAGCCTCCTCCTTTATTTTCCTTTTCTCTTCCTCTTCGGCCAACCTTACTGCTTCTTTCTTTTCCTTTTGTAGCAAGGTTGCCTTCTCCAGTCTTACAAGCTTATCAAGTGGGAGTAGAAGGATGTCTTCATTGACTACTCCCAGGCTGTTGAGCCTATCAATAACCTCCGCTCTCCTCTTGTTGTTGATACTTTCTTGAGCGGCGACTGCTGCTTTGCTGCTTGTAGCCAACAACTTCCCAGTATCAATTCTTCCCTTCTTTTTAAGCTTTTCCAACCTTTCATCCTCTAGAAGCTCCTCAGTAGTGAGCTTCCTCTTCACCTTAGGACCAGAGGAAGATTCAGCCTTTAGAGACTCGGGTTTAGAAGATTCAGAGAGTGGAGTTGGACCTGTGGTGTTTGGGAGAGAGGGGTCGTAAGGAAGTCCTCACTGTTTACCTCAGAGGCTAGGTCCAGAATAGCCTTTATGATGAATAGATCATTGGACGAGGAAGACAGTTCAATTATTCCTTCCGCAGCTTGTATTTCTGCTTCAAAAGTAATTAGAACTGCATTACCCGTCTCTTCCAAATTCGTTGCTGGGCCATGAGTCTGTGTATCCCCTTCGAAGCTAATCTCGGGTTCAACAGAGACCGTAGGTTGACCAACTTCCTTTTCAGAGGTAGGTGGTGCACTCAGTCTTTGAAGCTCCTCAGCTCCAAAGTAGGCAACGGCTACATCAGGGGAAGGTTGTTCAATGGATGAGCTTATAAAAAATGTGGTTAAAAACTTGTTGAGGTCTATAAGCATTTTTGGATCCACTTGAATAGTGATGGGAGATGGCTGAGGGAAGGTAGTTGCCGGGTGTTGTTGTGTGGGGTACAAAGAAGATATAGCATCAAAGGAAGTTGTTGTGATGGCAAGGCAGGGTTCCTCATGTCTTTATTTCTATACATTCTCCCCCTTTTTGGTAGCATCATCTTGAGAAGTAGATGAGCTAGAGGAAGAACTTAAAGAAACCTGAGTATGTACGTGCCTGACAGACTTCTCAATCTGTGTCTCAGCTAGTTGTGCCTTGAGATCTTCAATCTCAAGTTGCTGAGTGGCAGACCTGTCCTCTAAAGTCTTAACCTTTGATTCAAGGTTTGAGACTTTAAAAATCAGGTCTCTGATAATGAGTTTCAGGCTACCCTCATCTTCTTTCGAAGAATCATCGGGAGATGAGATAACATACCTGGTATGTTCATCATCACCACCAATAGTGGTTTCTCAGCGCCCTGGATACCCTTGCTTGCTGATGTCTCTTTCAGAGTCATCAAGAGGAAGGTTTCCATAGACTCAGTCACACTTATGTTACCACTGTCCTAAGAGGTTATTGAAACACTCTTAGTAGTGGTAGCTGAGCCTACATGAGTCACCTCCATAACAGTTTGACTCACCTCAGTTAGGTATTGCTGATGTGGGCTAGACATTAGAGGTTCCCTGGGGCTCAGTTGATCTAAAAAGTGATATGGTAGATCAACAACACAGCCCGGATGAAACATAATGTCCTCATCAGGTAGGTTTGATAGGTTAATGAGGGATATAGAGGGTAAATCTAATGACCCTGGACATTAGGCAGCACCTAAGGGTTCTTCTGCGAGAGCAGATGACCCAATGATGTTGGTGTCCCTTTTTGGCTGCTTAGGGAGTGTTGGGACTCACCCTGAGGGCTAAAGGCTTGGTTTGTAGGCTCGTCAGCTTGAGACTGAGGAGACTCAACGCTGAGATTGAGGTCAATGGTGGAGGATGGTTGGACCTCTGGCTGAGTGGGAGCCCTGCGTTCCACTCGAGCCCTTTTGGATAGAACAGAGGGGACCTGACCAATCAGAGTAGATTGATCAGGGTTCGTTAAGAGCGTTTAGTGTATGTAATCTTGATTGGGTGGGAAGAAGTGATTGGCATTTGAGTGGTGGTGGCTGGTGTGGGTTCATCACCTGCTGGGCTTGCAGGGATGTCACCAGGAGCCATTGGCTCGCACATACCTGGAAGAAGATCAGTGAATCTTACAGAAAAGTTGGTCGACACCTTCTTCAAGGTCTTGAAGATGCCAGGCCGCATATTATGGACCAGTAGAACATCTGCACAATGTAATCTATCCTGGTCCAGCTCATAATTGATTATGTGCTGAATGAACCGGAGATACAAGTAGAATGGATCCTTGGTGAGATTGCCTCTTAGATTGTTCAGCACAAATCTTGAGTAGTTGAAGTGCAGGCCCTTTACCAACCCGTGGACGATGCAACCCAAATCATTTGGGATTTGATCCCATCCCCTGGATTTATTGGATAGGCAGTGCAGGACAATGTGCAACAAGAACTTCCAATTATAGGAGAAGTTAAACTTGTAGACTGTAGACTTGTGCACATCACCGCCATATCCCATCTGAGTGTAAGTTTCTTCCAACTCTGATTTGGGGAACTCAATAGGGGAGCCCTCATAATGAAGCTCCAGATGCTCCCTGATGGTTGATTCAACAATGATGATCTCTTGTCCGCAGATCCTCGAACGGATGACCCGTTCACCATTTAGCATTTCATCTTAACCATTGGCCCAGAATTCGGCCATGTGGTTAGAGTAGATGATGGGGTTAACGTTAAGGGTTGTGAAGTATGTCGATTGGAACAAAAAATCAATGATAGGGGCGAAGTCGGCATCCTTTGAAGAGTCAAGGATAGAGACCTGATTATGCTGGGGATTTAGGGCCATTGTTAAGAGGTAAGGTAGGATTGAAGAAATTTGAGAGTGAGTGAAGAAGATGATGGTAATTTTGGGGCTTTTGCTGTGGTAAAGAAAGTAAAGAGAGAGAGTCGAAAATTTTAAATGGGGGTTAAAAAGCAAACCGATAAGGTGAAAGGACAGTTTAGGTTTCAATTTGATAGAGACGGTAAGATAAAACATTTAAAATATTCTGACAATCATCGCTAAAATCTTACTCTTTACAGAGTGGGGCCCAAAGATTTCTGTTACACAGTAAAGATGTTCTTCCGAAGGTAAACTTGCTTCCGAGAGAAAACACTTGTGTTTCTTAATATTGTCTTCCAAAGTCATTTTTTTAATTCTGAAAGCAAACCATGTTTCAATGACAAGTTTGCTTCCGAGAGTACAATCTTCTTCCAAGAAAAGAAGTTAGTAAGCTTCGAAAATAAATTTAATCTATGATCAATTGTTCTTCCGAGGCTAAAAACTCTTCGGAAGATAATATTTAGGCAGAGGAATTTGCCTTCGGAAGAAGAATAAAAATTTCTTCTGAGGGTAAATTTCTCTTCGAAAGTATTTACACTTGGATTTTTGATGAATGCCTTTTGTAATAGGGCTTAGATTGTAGTTAGACAAAATAGACAAGACATATTTTTAAAAAGGTTTTTCAAAAGAGAAGAACTAATCAATGTTAATCATCCCAATAGCTGTAATTAAATATTTAAATCTGTGTTCATCAAAGGCTTTGGTGAACAAGTCAGCATATTGTTCATTTGAATTCACTTTGACTAGCTTTATTAGATTTTTCTCATGAATATCTCTAATAAAATGATACCTGATGTCGATATGCTTTGTCTTGGAGTGCTTGGCCGGATTTTCTGTGATTGAAATGGCACTCTTGTTGTCTATGTGGATAGGAGTCTGCATGAAGTTGAAACCATAGTCCAGCATCTGATTTTGAATCCATAGTAGTTGAGCACAGTAGCTCGCTGCAGCAATGTATTCAGCTTCAGTAGTTGATGTTGAGACACATGATTGCTTCTTGCATTGCCAGGAGATAATCATTCCACCAAGAAATTGACATCCTCCGGATGTAGATTTCTTGTTGATGTTGCAGCCACCATAATCACTGTCAGTGTACCCATAGAGATTGAAGTCTTGATTCTTAGGATACCAAAGACCCAGTTTGGGAGCTCCTTTAAGGAATCTAAGAATTTTCTTAGCAGTAATTAGGTGAGACACCTTGGGAGCAGCCTGATATCTTGCACAGATGTAGGTTGCAAACATGATATCAGGTCTACTTGAAGTGAGATACATCAGAGATCCAATAATCGCCCTGTACTGATGCTGATCAGTATCCTCCCCCTCAGAATCAGGACAAAGATTGTGATTTCTGGGTATGGGTATCTTGGCTGGCTTACAATTTTTCATCTCAAATCTTTCTAAGATGTCCTTGACATACTTAGATTGATTGATGAAGAACCCTTCTTCCATCTGCTTCACTTGAATTCCAAGGAAGAAATCCATCTTTCCCATTGAACTCATCTCAAACTTCTTCCTCATGATGCTTTCAAAGTCTTTGCATATTTGGTCATTTGAGGAACCAAATATGATGTCATCATCATAAAATTAAACAAGCAACATGTCCTTCCTGGACTTCTTTATGAACAATGTCTTGTCTATGGTGCCTCTGGTGTAGCCATTCCTAAGAAGAAACTGATACAGGGTCTCATACCACAGCCTAGGTGCTTGATGCAACCCATAGAGAGCTTTATCTAGTTTAGACACATAGTTGGGGTGTTGTGGGTCTTCAAATCCAGGCGGCTGGCACACATAGACTTCTCTATCAATATCCCTATATAAAAATACACATTTGACATCAAGTTGATAGATAGTGAAGTTCTTGGATGCTGTAAAAGCAAGGAAGATTCTCACAGCCTCAAGTCTTGCAACAGGTGCAAAGACATCAGTCTAATCTATTCCTTCCTCCTGTGTGTATCCTTAAACAACAAGTCTTGCCTTGTTCTTGATGATCAAACCTCTATAATCTCTCTTATTTCTGAATACCCACTTGGTGCCAATGGGGACCTGGCTAGGTAGAAATGGACACAAGTTCCATACCTTTTGCCTCTTGAACTGAAGCAACTCCTCTTGCATAGCTTTAATCTAATTATTATCCTTGAGGGCTTCTTCCACCTTCTTTGGTTCTACTTGAGAGAGTAAGCATGAGTATAAGCAGACATTCCCATTATGGGTCTGACTCCTTGTTCTCACACCTTTTGAGACATTCCCAATGATGTTCTCAGCTGGGTGAGTGTTGTGTATCCTGAGCCTAGGGATCACATCTAGTTGCATAGATAGATCTAAATTTGAGAAGTTTTGCTCAGGGTTTTGAACACCATGACCAGCTGATGTCTTACACTCATTCAATGAGGACTGATTAAATGAATGTATGACAGCATCAATGATATTCTGCTGAGAAGTAGTGTCAACAGTTTCCTGGTCCTCCAGATTACTGTCTTCATCAACTTGGTGTTGAATGCTAGAGTTGTCAGCTGATGAGTTTTGAGGCTCAGTTGGCTGACAACTTGTTGAAGCTCCACGATTTCATGATATCTTCAAGCTTTCAGGACTTCCATTAGTGGGAGCTTGTTCTTCAATTCCTCTTGGAGAATTAGGAATAGGTCTGGGTAACTTAAACATTTGATCTTCATAGATGTCACTTTGAGTTCCTGTTCCAGCTGAAACATTCTCACAAGATGGTTTAGAATAGTTTGGAAACAGTTCTAGATTGAAGATATGATCAGGCCCATTCCCTTTAACACTAGGAGTATGCTTATTAACAATAATGTTAGATGAGGAATAGAGGTTAAGGAATATCCAACAAAGATAGCATCATCTGACTTTTCAGCAAATTTTTAATATTATACACTCTATAAGCAATAGAGGTTGAGGAATATCCAACAAAGATAGCATCATCTGACTTTTCAGCAAATTTTGCTAAATTGTCTTTTGTGTTGAGTATGTTAGATGATTCCTCAAATTGTTGATTTAATAATGTTAGATGATTCCTCAACGGTGGCCTCTTGTTCCATAACTCATAAGGGGTCTTTCCATGGGGCTTAATAATGAGAACCCTATTCTGCACATAGCATGCAGTGCTGACTGCCTCTGCCCAGAAAGTTAAAGGCAGATTTGAATCAGCTAACATGGTTCTTGCAGCCTCAATAAGTGTCCTGTTCCTCCTCTTAGCAACACCATTTTGTTGAGGAGTTCTAGGAGCACTGTATTGTCTGGCGATCCCGTTTGAGTTGTAGAATGAGTCAAGAACTTGATTCTTAAACTTAGTCCCTTGATCACTTCTAATGATTTTTACCTTGTGATCCTTTTGATTTTCAATTTTAAGAATAAAAGATTTTAAAGTTTTAGCTGTTTCATCTTTAGTTCTAAAAAACAATACCCATGTAAATCTTGTAAAATCATCAACAATCACAAGGCAATATGATTTCCTTCCAATGCTCATTATACTTGTAGGACAAAAAAGATCCATGTGCAATAAGTGTAATGGAGTGGTGATGGAGTTAACTTCTTTGGATTTGTGAGAAACCTTGTGCTGCTTTCCTTTCAGGCAAGCAACATAATTTTCTTTACAGAAAAATTTCTTTTTAGGCACATCATGTACCAAACATTTTTAACCAGCTTATTCATGGTTTTAAAATTAACATGGCACATTCTTTTATGCCAAAGAGTTGACTCATCACTATTAGCTTTGGAAAGAAAGCATGATACTTCACCCAGTGGAGAAGCATTGTTCATATCAAGCTTGTACATATCCCCTCCCCTGGGAGATCTAAGAAGCATCAATTCCTGAGAAATTGTCATCCCGGGTTTGAGGATAATGCACTCATTTTCTGTTAAAAGGCTTTGGTGCTTTTGATCATAGAATTGAGAAACACTCAAGAGATTGTGTTCAAGCTGTTTGACAAAGTTTACTTTGTCAATGTTTAACTTACCATTAGATACACTACCTCTACCATAAATGTATCCTTTGGCTTCACCTCCAAACTGAACAGGACCTCCATCGAAATGTTCAAATTGTTATAGGAGAGATCTGTTCCCTGTCATATGCCTGGAGCATCCACTATCCACAATCCAGACATTTCCATTCTTGTCATATGGATGTCCCTGCACATAAAGTGAAATGATTAGTTATTGTTGGAAACCCAAGCCTTGTTGGTCTTGGGTTCTTCCAATGTAGATGATATAACTAAACCAAATTTTCTGCATGGGGGCTCAATTATAGTTTGTGAAGAAGAGGCTTGGGCTGCAACATCTTTTCTGGTCTTCCATTCCATCCTATGGTTGACCTGTGTTGATGAGCCTGAGGAGGCTTGTGCAGCATGACTTACTTCCGAAGCTTCTTTCTTTTTGGAAGAAGTCTTCACCACCTTTTCTTCCGAAGCAGCCTTCTTGTTGGAAGGTTTCAAGAAATGTTTTTGTTTCTTTGTTTGTTCTTTGGCTTGTCTTCCGAAGCTATTTTCCTTTCGGAAGAATGAGTTTCTTCCGAAAGCAACTTGGCTTCGGAAACAAGCTTTCCTTTCCTTAACACTTAGACCATATGGTAAGGTCCAAATGTGAAACCATCCTTGACTTCTTCTTTCTTAACATTGGTTGCATAATGTGTGCTTTCTAGATTGTAGTAACAATCTTTAGCCATGTGGTTATGCAGGCCACATATTATGCATTCAATGTTAATCTTTGTGGGACATGTGGGCTGTTGTTTCCTGCACTTCTTCTCTTCTTCAACAACCTTTCCCTTTAGTTTTTGATCCTTCAGCTGGATAGGAGTGCTAGTACTACTCTCCTTTCCTGAATCAGAACTTCCAACAACTTAGAATCCAGCTGAGATGAATACACCCTTTTGTTTTGGGTATGTTTTCATCTTAGTCTCAGCTACCTTTTTGGTAGTTTTTCTTGCTGCCCTGATCTGATTCTTTCTTGCTTTGGTGGTCAAGGGTTTATCAACTGTGAGGATGAGGTTTTCTACCTTATCATTGTCACACCCCAATCTTAACGGCGGAAACGTCGAGATGTGAGGGTTAAGATTGTTCACAGCCACATAACACTACCATAAATTGTAAATATAAAAATTCATAAGTTGAAATAAACATTACAACCAAATGTCTCAACAAACAAAATTAAACAAAGTTCAACTTTCAAGTCTCAAGTTATTTTATTTATTTTTCCTAGGTCCAAATCCTAGGTGTAAGCATGCTTCAAAAGATAATCATCAACCTTGTGCATTTCCTGAAACATGTTAAAAATAAAAGGGTCAACTTTAAAAGTTGGTGAGTTTCCATGGGTTAATCATACATATATAAATATATAAAAGTTTACAAGTAGCAATTCATGTCAATGGTTACGAATATAGCAAGTTTATAGATAACATATCGCTACAATCAAACCTTGACCAAGAATATCATTTACAAGTTTAACGATTAGGTAAGTGTACTTGGTTCCCATGATGAACAAGCATACGTCATCAGGAGCCGGCAATAACCTCGGCTTTAGCACCAAATAGGCTTGTCAGGCCCATAGATCTATGACGTCGCCAGGCTAGCAATAGTTAATGATTGTCAACATATAATGTTCATCATATAAGGCTCACAATATTACAAATAACCATGACAAAGTTTATAAATGAATTGCTCGTGCATTTACAAGTAGCAAGATGTTTACAAGTGCAAGTTTATAAAGATAACATGTTTCACCCCAAAGGTGTGAAATAAAGTAAAAGAGGGGCATGAAAACTCACATGATATATATATATATATATATATATATATATATATATATATATATATATATATATATATATATATATATATAGGATGATAACAAGAAATAAACGGTGCTCCAACGATTCCTTTTTCAAGTTACCTAACGTATATATTTCAAGGTTAAGATTAGAGGTAATATTAACAATTAAACGTGAACTAGGGTTTCAATAGGAATTTGGGGTTTTTTATAAATAATTAAGGTTAGCTAATGAAATTAAATATATTTTAATCCAATGAAAAGAAATATACCATTTAGGTAATTTAATATGGAGAAAAGAAATTAAATCTTTTATAATAATTTATAAAGTTTAAATATATGATGTAAATAGATTTTTTTTAATTATTTAAAATAACATGATTAAACAATAATTTAAAGTATTGGCCAATAATAATTTATTAATTTAAACTATTATTTAAAATCCATTTTATAAGAAATAATCCAAAAATAACCTTTGTTAAAATGTTTTATTAAAATAATATTTAATTATTTAAATTTAAAAATTTACAAAAAATAATTTGGTGTCCTTAAAAATATTTAAAGTTTACAAGAATAATTTTTATAATTATTAAAAATTTTCCATAATTTATTTAAAGGCTGAAAAGCCTTAAAAAAAATGTTTGAGGGTGCACGGGTTCGAACCCGGGACCTCAAGAATGACATAGGAGTGGTTTACCATTAGGCTAGGACGCCTATGCCTGACAGAAAGTGAGTTTTAATTCTTAAATCACAAATTCAAAGAAACCCCCAAACCATATGAACCCTAGATTCGATTTCAACCTAATTGAACATGAATTCGAATATGATTCCTGAAATAAACATAGGGTTTTTGATCCTCAAGGAAAACCGAGTATGTGTGTGTGTTTAATTACCCGAAAGATGTTAGAAATCGATGCTACAAGTCGAAGAACAGTCGCAACCAAGGTTGGGTAGTGTCCGTGATGCAAACGTTGATATTATCCAAATTCGTTGCACAGGAAGCTTCCAAGGATCCCGATGATCGAAAGCCCTCTATTAATTTTGATTGTAAACGGGCAGACTATGGTGAACGACTTGGTTGTAGGTCGACGATGAAGATGATGACAGAATTCGTTGCAAGTGTGTGTTTCAACTGAAATTGAAGTTGGTATAAGTTCCGGAATGGTTATCCAATCGTTAGAGTTCAATTGATTGATTAATCATCAGTTTTTTGTTGTCGATCGGTTTTGAAGATTGATGGTTTCGGTTACGAGTTCAAAACGTCCATTTTAATTCAAATTAAGACGCATCAAGTGTTCAAACCGGTTTCAGAAACGATTAGCATTGATTAGAACTTCAATTTCGGGGGTTACGGTGGTTTGGGGAGTCGCCGGCCTTCGGCCGGAGGGTGGCCGGAGAGCGGCCTGATTTACGGGGAGAGAGAAAGAGGTGGGGGTTGGGTTTTGGAATTTTACAATTTAGTCCCTGTAGTTTTGATTTTATCATTTTATGTAAGAACTTTATATTTAAAGTTCCTAAATTGACAATAATGCCCCCTGAACTTAATTAAACTTTAAGTTTTAATTATTTTATAACTTATTAATTATTTAACTTTTATAACTTATTATTTCTATTATTATTATTATTATTTTTTATTTTATTTTGACTATTATTATTATGTTTATTATATTAAAAACAAATTATTAAATCTTAAATTAATGAATTAATGCACAATAAAAGAAACATTCATAAACAACCCATATAGTTTCTTAAATGACATAAATGGTCCTTACAAGAACATAACAGGGTTAACTATTAATTAACGAAAACACGAAAGGTTACAGTCTCCCCAACTTTTAAGAATTTCGTCCCGAAATTAAGAATGAACTAAACGAACAAATACGGGTATTTCATCTTCATATGCTCCTCACGCTCCCAAGTAAACTCAGGTCCACGCTTATTTTCCCAACGAACCTTGACGATTGGGGTAGTAGTGGTCCTAGTCTTCTTCATAATGCGGTCCATGACTTCAACGGGTTTCTCAACAAAATGTAATGACTCGTCGATCTGGATGTCATCTAATGGGACATACAGACTTTCATCAGCCAAACATTTTCTCAAATTTGAGACATGGAAAACAGGATGAACCCCGCTAAGATCGGAAGGTAGTTCCAGTTTATAAGCCACTTTCCCAATCCTTTTCAGGATCTTGAAAGGTCCTACAAATCGTGGAGCTAATTTACCCTTCTTCCCAAAGCGAACGACTCCCTTCCATGGTGAGACTTTAAGAAGAACCATATCCCCAACTTGGAATTCCAACGGCTTGCGTCGTTTATCGGCATAACTTTTTTGTCGACTTCTAGCCACTTCAAGGTTCTTGCGAATCATGGAGACCTTATCGGTTGTTTCTTGTATGAGCTCAGGACCAGTGATGAATTTTTCACCAATGTCAGTCCAGCAGATCGGGGAACGACATTTACGACCATAAAGCGCTTCGAAAGGGGCCATCTTGATACTCGAGTGGTAACTATTATTATACGAAAATTCCGCGAGAGGTAAATGCGTATCCCAGTCACCACCAAAGTCAAGGACACAAAGACGTAGCAAATCCTCTAGGGTTTGAATGGTTCACTCGGTCTGACCGTCCGTTTGAGGATGGTAAGCCGTGCTTAAATCCAGTTGAGTACCCAAAAGTTCTTGCATAGACGACCAAAAGTGCAAAGTGAAACGAGCGTCTCGGTCGGATATGATATGCAAAGGTACGCCATGACGACTCACAATCTCATCAATGTATATACGAGCTAACCTTGACGTTTTGTAAGTGTCACGTATGGGTATGAAATGTGCCGACTTGGTCAATCGGTCAACGATCACCCATATGCTATCATGACCACGAGAGGTGCGAGGTAATTTGGTTATGAAGTCCATGGATATGTGTTCCCATTTCCACATGGGAATCTCGGTTGTTCAAGCAATCCACTAGGACGTTGATGTTCAGCTTTAACCTTTGTACACGTAAGACACTTAGCTACGTAAGTTGCTATGTCTTTCTTCATTCCAGGCCACCAGTATTGACCACGCAGATCCATATACATCTTATCGGAACCAGGATGAATTGAGTAACGAGTTTGATGAGCTTCATTCATGATAAAGGTACGAAGATTATCACGGTTTGGAACCCAAATTCGATTCAAGAAATACATCAACCCATTGGCTTTCGTTTCTAGTTGAGCTCGAAGGTTGTACTCCAATTCCTCTCCCATTTTTCCTCCTTCTTGAACTGCTTGTTGAGCCTCCATGATACAAGTCTCGATGTCATTCTCAATCCTCAAATTTTGTAGCAGCACCGTAGTCTCGTTAACATCCAGACGAATCTCAGTATCAAATTCTCCCAAGGTATCAAACCATTGTCGTCGATCGCGAATTTCTTGAAACGAGACCTTCTTATTATGAATCTTACGACTTAGTGCATCGGCTACGACATTTGCCTTTCCAGGGTGATAACGAATGTCACAATCATAATCACTAATCAACTCAACCCAACGTCGTTGTCTCATGTTGAGATCCTTTTGATTGAAGACGTGTTGTAGGCTTTTGTGATCGGTGTAGACTATACATTGCGTCCCATAAAGGTAATGCCTCCAAATCTTTAAGGCAAAAACCACAGCACCAAGTTCAAGATCATGTGTCGTATAATTCACCTCATGGACCTTCAATTGTCTCGATGCATATGCTATGACCTTTCCTCGTTGCATGAGAACACAACCAAGGCCTTATTTAGATGCATCACAATATACGGTGAAATCATGTTTCCATCGGGAAGAGTCAAGATAGGAGCATTACACAACTTGTGCTTTAAGGATTCAAAGGCTTCCTCTTGTTCAGACCCCCATTCGAATGGTTTATTCTTTTGGTCAAGGAAGTAAGCGGTTTCGCGATTCGAGAGAAGTTGGCAATGAAACGTCGATAATACCCAGCAAGACCAAGGAAAGAACGAACCTCGGTTGGAGTTGTGGGAACACACCAATTTTTCACAGCTTCCACCTTTGCAGGGTCAACGTGAATTCCTTGACTATTCACCACGTGTCCCAGAAATTGGACCTCCTCAAGCCAAAATTCGCACTTTGAGAACTTTGCGTATAGTTGTTCTTTCTTCAATAGCTCAAGAACTTGTCGCAGGTGATGTTCGTGATCGGTTTTGGACTTGGAGTAGATAAGTATGTCGTCAATAAAGACAATCACGAACTTGTCTAGATACGGCTTGCATACTCGATTCATGAGATCCATAAAGACAGCAGGAGCATTCGTTAAACCAAAGGGCATAACCATGAACTCATAGTGTCCATATCGGGTACGGAACGCAGTTTTTGGGATATCATCATCATGAACTCGTAATTGATGATAGCCAGATCGTAAGTCAATCTTTGAGAAAATAGCAGCTCCTTGAAGTTGGTCAAAAAGATCATCGATGCGAGGAAGAGGGTAGCGGTTCTTGATGGTAAGTTTGTTAAGCTCACGATAATCGATGCACATACGAAATGATCCATCTTTCTTTTTCACGAACAGAACAGGTGCACCCCAAGGCGATGAGCTAGGTCGGATAAAGCCCTTGTCGGACAGTTCTTGAAGTTGACTAGCTAGCTCTTGCATTTCTGACGGTGCAAGTCGATATGGTGATTTAGCCACAGGGTTCGCTCCCGGAATTAAATCGATCTTAAACTCGACTTCACGCACGGGAGGTAAACCGCTAAGGTCATCGGGAAACACTCCAGGAAAGTCTCGTACAATCGGGACATCCTTAAGATCGTTCCCTTTGACTTTCGTGTTGACCACGTAAGCCAAGAAAGCAATGTAATTCTTGCTTAGACATTTTCGGGCTTGAGTACACGACATGAGTTTGAGTCCTTTGGATGATTTTTCGCCGAATACTTTCAATGTATCCCCCGAAGGCAAAGGAATTCGAATGCACTTCTCGAAACAAATAATTTCAGCATGATGTTTGGCTAACCAATCCATG
The DNA here is from genome assembly GCA_025506505.1 of Flaveria sonorensis. Taxonomy (NCBI): domain Eukaryota; kingdom Viridiplantae; phylum Streptophyta; class Magnoliopsida; order Asterales; family Asteraceae; genus Flaveria; species Flaveria sonorensis. The sequence goes on along the minus strand of CM046425.1, from coordinate 14,075,696 downwards.
CCAATGATAACGTCAAAGCTTCCAAGTTTCATAGGAATAAGGTCGATAAAGAAATCATGCTCGTTTAGGCTCAAAATGCAATCATGAATGACGACATCAATGGTGATGGGTTCTCCATCGGCGACTTCGACAGTAAGAGGTCTTTCTAGTTTCGTATGTGGCTTAGCAAGTATAGGCTCAAATTCTATCGAGACAAAACTCTTATCGGCTCCAGAGTCAAATAGAACGTAGGCATAAGAATTATTAATAAGAAACATACCTGTTCAGTTTTAAAGACGTTAACGATACAGGTAAAGCAACAAAAGAACTTGGATCATAAAGTTGGGGTTGGATTTGACATACCGTTCACCACATCGTTGTTTGCTTGTGCTTGGTTTGCATTGATGTTGAAGGCACGTCCTCGAGCTTGTGGTACGTTACCCGCAAGACGAGGGCATTGTGGGCGAAAATGACCAGGTTCCCCACAGTTGTAGCAAGCACGATTAGCAACTAACGCAGCATTGTTTGGTGCACGGTGACAAGTAGCCACCAAGTGTCCATACTTACCACACAGTGTACAGATACGGCACGGGGTATTACCCGCATGATGATACTTACAGACATTGCACAATGGTAGAGGACCAGCATAGGTTCTAGCAGCAGGTGCTTGTGTACCAGGAGCGGGTTGTCTTTGAGGTACCTTGGGTGTAGCCACAGCGAAATTACGCGCCGGTGTGAACTTGCGTTTCTTGTTGTTGTAAGACGGTTCATTCTTATTCTCCTTAGCTGCTTCAGGGACCGCCTTTTCAGTCTTTTTAGCCCCTTTGACAGACAAGGTGCCCGCTCGAATATGGTTTTCAGTAAGTTGAGCGGTGATGGTAATGGCATCTTCCAAAGTTGTGGGTCTACTTCCCACCACGGCATCTTGGATTTGAGGTGGCACCCCCTTGATGAACTTCTCAATGTTCCTAGGAACAGTGTCAACCATGTGAGGCAACAGGATACTCAACTCGTGATGCCTAGTTGAATAGGCCAAATGATCTCCACCATCTTGTTTGAGATTCCAAAACTCCTCCTCCAGCTTTTGCAGCTCACTTCTCGGGCAGAACTTTTGGATGGCAATGTTCTTGAATTCTTCCCAAGTGAGTGCCAACACAGCATCAGCACCACGATTCCTCTTCTCACTATTCCACCACGTAAGTGCTCTTTGTTGAAGAACACTTGTGGCATAACGGACTTTGAGTGCCTCGGGACACTCACAGTTGATGAAGGTGTTCTCCATGCTTTCAAACCACTCGAGAAGTCCAGTGGCTCCTTCCTTCCCACTAAAGCTAGTGGGTTTGCACGAGTTGAAGTGCTTAAACGTGCAGGGTTGGTTGTTTCTTCCTTGATTTGCACTATTCTCTCCTTGCCCATTGCCATTAGTGTTGTTACTAGCGTTGGTCATCAAGGTGCTACTCAGTTCGGCAACCATGGTCGGAATGACGGCAGCCATTTGACGGGCAATCATGGCGGCTAATTTGCGGTCGGAGCTACCACGCTTTCCATGATGACGAGACATGCTGGATATAAAATAAGTTAGTCACAGAAATTTGGAGGTAGAAGATAATAAATCAACAAAGATTTTTCAAGACTTGTAAAACACACATGGAATGATTCCATTTGGTACGCATTACCATTTGGAAACGTTGACACGTCAAGGTGAGTTAACTCCAATTGCCTTAGAAACTTGTGTATATTGACCATAGTTTATCACTCATCCCAGAAATCCCCAGGTAAGCATAACTAGTCCCACGGGATTTATGCGAAATGCTTACCTTAGCCCGAAGGCTTTTTGCCAGGAAATCCAGAATACAGGTGTCTATGTGTCACACAATATTTCTTTAGGTTCATGGAATTAAAACCTTGATGAGATTTTCATAGATTAGTCATAAAGTCTAAAGATTTGAACCTTTTGATTTAAAGCTTACGTTCCCCCGTGTCGTCGAGAATAAGTTTAAGATATTTCATCGTCGAGAGAATAAAGGATTAAGAATAAGTTTTAGAGAGGACAAGGCAACCAAGTTTCTCAATTATAAGGCAATCCTAACTAAAGGCATCAAGTTGCACATCAAGAGGCCATCCTTAACAAGTAGCATTATGTAGCATGCAACAAGATATATTACAAGATCATAAAGATTTTTCTTATGAGGTTCATGCATCAACTATAGTCTAGGTCACCATTTCTAATAACCTAAATCCCTATAGTTATGGGCTCTGATACCAATCTGTCACACCCCAACCTTAACGGCGGAAACGTCGAGATGTGAGGGTTAAGATTGTTCACAGCCACATAACACTACCATAAATTGTAAATATAAAAATTCATAAGTTGAAATAAACATTACAACCAAATGTCTCAACAAACAAAATTAAACAAAGTTCAACTTTCAAGTCTCAAGTTATTTTATTTATTTTTCCTAGGTCCAAATCCTAGGTGTAAGCATGCTTCAAAAGATAATCATCAACCTTGTGCATTTCTGAAACATGTTAAAAATAAAAGGGTCAACTTTAAAAGTTGGTGAGTTTCCATGGGTTAAGCATACATATATAAATATATAAAAGTTTACAAGTAGCAATTCATGTCAATGGTTACGAATATAGCAAGTTTATAGATAACATATCGCTACAATCAAACCTTGACCAAGAATATCATTTACAAGTTTAACGATTAGCTAAGTGTACTTGGTTCCCATGATGAACAAGCATACGTCATCAGGAGCCGGCAATAACCTCGGCTTTAGCACCAAATAGGCTTGTCAGGCCCATAGATCTATGACGTCGCCAGGCTAGCAATAGTTAATGATTGTCAACATATAATGTTCATCATATAAGGCTCACAATATTACAAATAACCATGACAAAGTTATAAATGAATTGCTCGTGCATTTACAAGTAGCAAGATGTTTACAAGTGCAAGTTTATAAAGATAACATGTTTCACCCCAAAGGTGTGAAATAAAGTAAAAGAGGGGCATGAAAACTCACATGATATATATATATATATATATATATATATATATATATATATATATATAGGATGATAACAAGAAATAAACGGTGCTCCAACGATTCCATTTTCAAGTTACCTAACGTATATATTTCAAGGTTAAGATTAGAGGTAATATTAACAATTAAACGTGAACTAGGGTTTCAATAGGAATTTGGGGTTTTTTATAAATAATTATGGTTAGCTAATGAAATTAAATATATTTTAATCCAATGAAAAGAAATATACCATTTAGGTAATTTAATATGGAGAAAAGAAATTAAATCTTTTATAATAATTTATAAAGTTTAAATATATGATGTAAATAGATTTTTTTTTAATTATTTAAAATAACATGATTAAACAATAATTTAAAGTATTGGCCAATAATAATTTATTAATTTAAACTATTATTTAAAATCCATTTTATAAGAAATAATCCAAAAATAACCTTTGTTAAAATGTTTTATTAAAATAATATTTAATTATTTAAATTTAAAAATTTACAAAAAATAATTTGGTGTCCTTAAAAATATTTAAAGTTTACAAGAATAATTTTTATAATTATTAAAAATTTTCCATAATTTATTTAAAGGCTGAAAAGCCTTAAAAAAATGTTTGAGGGTGCACGGGTTCGAACCCGGGACCTCAAGAATGACATAGGAGTGGTTTACCATTAGGCTAGGACGCCTATGCCTGACAGAAAGTGAGTTTTAATTCTTAAATCACAAATTCAAAGAAACCCCCAAACCATATGAACCCTAGATTCGATTTCAACCTAATTGAACATGAATTCGAATATGATTCCTGAAATAAACATAGGGTTTTTGATCCTCAAGGAAAACCGAGTATGTGTGTGTGTTTAATTACCCGAAAGATGTTAGAAATCGATGCTACAAGTCGAAGAACAGTCGCAACCAAGGTTGGGTAGTGTCCGTGATGCAAACGTTGATATTATCCAAATTCGTTGCACAGGAAGCTTCCAAGGATCCCGATGATCGAAAGCCCTCTATTAATTTTGATTGTAAACGGGCAGACTATGGTGAACGACTTGGTTGTAGGTCGACGATGAAGATGATGACAGAATTCGTTGCAAGTGTGTGTTTCAACTGAAATTGAAGTTGGTATAAGTTCCGGAATGGTTATCCAATCGTTAGAGTTCAATTGATTGATTAATCATCAGTTTTTTGTTGTCGATCGGTTTTGAAGATTGATGGTTTCGGTTACGAGTTCAAAACGTCCATTTTAATTCAAATTAAGACGCATCAAGTGTTCAAACCGGTTTCAGAAACGATTAGCATTGATTAGAACTTCAATTTCGGGGGTTACGGTGGTTTGGGGAGTCGCCGGCCTTCGGCCGGAGGGTGGCCGGAGAGCGGCCTGATTTACGGGGAGAGAGAAAGAGGTGGGGGTTGGGTTTTGGAATTTTACAATTTAGTCCCTGTAGTTTTGATTTTATCATTTTATGTAAGAACTTTATATTTAAAGTTCCTAAATTGACAATAATGCCCCCTGAACTTAATTAAACTTTAAGTTTTAATTATTTTATAACTTATTAATTATTTAACTTTTATAACTTATTATTTCTATTATTATTATTATTATTTTTATTTTATTTTGACTATTATTATTATGTTTATTATATTAAAAACAAATTATTAAATCTTAAATTAATGAATTAATGCACAATAAAAGAAACATTCATAAACAACCCATATAGTTTCTTAAATGACATAAATGGTCCTTACAAGAACATAACAGGGTTAACTATTAATTAACGAAAACACGAAAGGTTACAATCCTTCTTTGTGGTGGTTTCCATTATTGCATCATTCTTCTGCTCACTAGGTAGTGGGTCAGCAGTTAGAACCTCTTGCTCATCAATACCACATATTGGCTGTCTAATAGACACAAGAGAGTGTGGTGGAGCTATTTCATTAGATCCCAACCCACTTTTGTTTTGATAGAATACCTTGGAGTGGGAGGATGATGCTATAATGGTGTTGAAGTTATGCTCTTGAATAGCATACTTCTCTGCTTTAGCCTCAGCTATGACTAGCTGGGCTTGAGCTTCAGTCAATTTGGATATTAGATCTTTTATTTGAGTCCTATAGTTGGTATGTTCATGTTTTAAAGAGGACATAGTTTTCTCTAACTCTTCAATTTTGAGTTTATAGTCAGAACCTGCTCTCTTAAAATCAGATTTTAGGATATTTAAAGACTCAATATCAGATCTAATTTCTATGTTGTAGTCCTGATACAATTTAACCTTAGCAATACAAGCTGGAGTACAGAGGTGTTCATATACCTTGCTGTCTTCAGTTCCAGCCATGAGAGCTTGAACCTGAATTAAATAAATGATGGAAACCATTAGTTTTGACAATCTCTACACAACAAACATATATTTCCATTTCTTTTTATTTCCAAAACTTAATAATTAAACCTTTCTAAAATCTAAACTTAATAATTAAACCTTTCTAAAATCTACAATAAGCACCCAAAAAGCACACATGAAAATATTTTTATTTTTAATATTACCAAAATTCTGCTTTATCTTTAACAATTAATAAAACTATTTTTTTTTAAATTTACAACAACCACCCGAAAGACAAAAATGCAAACCAACCCTATTAAACCTAGAACCGCCATAGAAACCCATAAACCACCCAAAAGAACCCACAAAATCACACATGCTTCAAACAAGCTTCAAAGAGTTGCACCAAAGAATTGTATCACACACAAAAAAGACTTGTAAAACACTGTTCATCTCGTTCAGATATTAACTATAAAATCTACAATAACCGTCCCAGAAACACAAATGGAACCACCCCAATAAACCTAGAACCACCCTAAAAACTCAAGAATCAACCCAAAAGAACCCACAAAACCACTCACGCTTCAAACAAGCTTCAAAGAGTTGCACTAAAGTGCTGCATCACACACAATTAAAAAAGACTTGTAAAACACTATTCGTTGAGATATTTACTATAGTATAATTACCAACATAGTAACATTTAATTAATTGTAGATAGAATATCATATTTTTTTTAACATTCATAACTTTTACATATGACAACGTAGACTAGGGATGAGCTCGGTACCGATAGCATACCGAACCGAAAGTACCGATCTTGAAAATCACCAAAATTGAGTACCAATAACGATGCTAAAAAAGCTCGATACGGTACTGCATGTTCGATACTGACATGGTATTTGAAGGTAAAAAACGGCAAAACACTAGTACGATACCGGACAGGTACCAAACTGAAAGTACCGATCCCGAAACACCAAAAAGTGGGTATCAAAGTGGTACCGAAAAATAGTTCGGTACAGGAAATTCAGTACCGGTTCGGTTTCGGTATTTGATATCATTTGCTCATCCCTAGCGTGGATGTAGTCTTCAACATGTCAGATTAATCTTATTCTCATGTCAAGCTTTCATTCTCGTTTTGCATATTCGCTTAACCCAGTGGCAGAAACAAAAACTTTATCCAATGGGGTCACTTTTTTTGATGCTCGGGTTTCTCTCAACTAAACATCATAATTCTCAGGTCGGGTCGGGTCGGGTCGGGTTTTCAACACTAATTTTCCAATCAAGAAGTACTGTCGTCCATGTTTTATTAATAACTTAAAAAAACTAGAACAAAGTAATTACGACTGAATTATCAAAATACACATAAGAATACATTGATAGTCAAGATTAAGAAGTAAAAATTGTCAAGATTGGAAATTAAAGTGAAATATTAGGTATCACAAATCAAGAAATCATAAGCCTAAATAAAGATTCAATCCCGGATGAAGCCAAAATAAAAAGAAGAGTAGAAATGTTACCCCTTTAATCAGTAGCAAGAAGGTTGCATTTTAAAATAATCATATAATTATAACCAATTTAAACCTATCTAAACATCTAAAATTCATTATACCAATTTGAAAACAAATAATAAGACATCAATCACATAAATAAGAACACATATATAGATTAAATTTACCAAATTTGGTGATGTCATCAACTTGACTAGAGGGTGTATTAGAGGCAAAATGAGTAACAAACACAAGTAAATTAAGTTGTTTTTAAGGCATTTTAACAAACACTTGGTGTGCAATAAGTTGTTTGCATCAGTTAAAACAAAAATATTAAACTTTATGTCTATCAACCACATTAGACAGTATTGCAGGCAATTCAAATGAGCACCAACACATGAAATTAATCATATCTAAATTCATAAAAGATTCATAATTCTAAATATCATAAGAGAAAGGATTAATTGTATTTTTGTAGAATCAAAATCTAGGACTAACCTTTCAAGAATCAATTGTGGAGTTTACTTAGAAAACACCAAGTCACCAAATCCCCACAAAATCAGGGGGAGGTCGAGCACCATCGGGGGCTGGAGCTATGGTTGGTGTCGGCCGGAGGGTGGCCGGGCGGAGCAGTTGCAGCGACGAGGGGGGGTACGATGTGTGCAGATGTCGATAGGGGGTAGGGGAAAAATGGGGGCTAGGGTTTTATTTTATGTTATTAGAATAAGGGTATTTTAGTAATTATATTAAATGTAAAGGTAAAAAAAAGAGGCTACTGTAGGTTTCGAACTCACGACCTCATCTGGCTTCAGGCACGCATGGCTTCAAACTTGCATTTACCAGTGAACCAGTAACATCTTTGTGATATATTATCAAACTTTAATATACTAATGGATTGACTTCCTGTAAAACTATGGGTTTACTAAAAAAATCGGTATTATACGTTACACTACGAGTTCAAAAATCAATGGGGTCACTTGACCCCGTACCCGAATGCCTAGTTCCGCCCTTGGCTTAACCTAATATGCATACTAAAAGTCAGCGTTACTTAATGAGTTATAGTTTTAATTTTTAAAACATAAAATGATATTTAATAATGTTTCATAGCATCATTAACCTTTTAATTATAACATATCATAATGTATTCATTATTATAATTATAATACATCATGACATAATATGATCGTAACATATGTGGACAAGTAAGACTTCATAAAGTCTCTATACATAACTCATGAACGCTATTGGATTTGCATTCATAATGTTACCGGTATGGGATCCCAATAACCCTTTCTTACATTATACAAGACTTAATTTTTCTTTTCTTGTAATGCATGCAAAACTTAACATCATTAACCCTTTCTTGCAAGACTTATATCCTTTTCTTGTCGCACTAGTAAGATTTATATCATATGCTATACCATACAAGACTTATTCATTTCTTGTCCTTGGATAAGACTTGATCATTTTCCTTTTCTTGTCATTTTCACAAGACTTAATTATACACGAGTTTCTATTTATAGATTTCTTTCTTGCCTAGACATGAAGACTTAACATAGTCTAATCATATTAGTCATATATGTATATTACATGTTCATATACAAGCCTTACATAACCGTACATGATCCCTTTCTTGCTAAGAGGACAAGACTTGACATACACATTGGCTATATTTTTTATATGTTTACATACATATCTTTGTTTACATACATATCTTTATTTACTTTTTATATATGATCTCTTTCTTACACTTGGTAAGATTTAACATATCATTCATCCCTTCATACCCTTTCTTGTACATATTCAAGACTTTATTTTACCCGTATTTTTTTACTTTATCATGCTTAGCATTATACTATACATGTTGTCACATACTCTTTCCTTACATTTTATAAGTGTAAAATATACAGGTAAATTTTATATTCTTTTAATCTTCTAATATATCGGTTTCTAAAAAGTAATTATATCAATATATTTTCACACTTTGCTATGATATTCATAATTTTTTCTAACTACCACTCTACTCCTATTTTTCTCCGATCTAAATCTAAATGAGATCTCTCCTAGTGGTTGTGCTATGATATTCATAGATACATAATTTATGTCATCTGGAGCGGTAGATAGTAATAAAAGTCAAAAACTCCAATTTTTATCTAGATTCAAATCTAAGTATAAGTGGTTAAAAAGTTTTAAAATGAGAACATTGTTAAAAAAACATATATAATTCATAAGAAGAAAGTCTAAAATTCAAAATATAAAGATGATTTGACAGAGGAATATACACGCATCATTAATCATAACCTCAAAAGCAAAAGATTCCCCAACCCCCTTAATTATACTAAAACCCACTTCGCTGGAATCAACATCAATTCGCTGGAAAATTATTAGATATCAAACTTCTAAATCTTTAGGATTTATACCAATATAAAATGTGAATATTTTATTATAAAAAAGTTTACATATGACCAAAAATTCGTTATTTATACGCGGTTGTCCAGCTCCCGGAGATTACATTTCAGATATATTCTATAATCCTTATAGTGTCTACATAATATATAACAAAAGTTATCGAGTAAAAAGTACAAAAGGGTCGTTGATCAATTCGTTTGTATGCTACATTATTCACCTTTTACATTAATATATATTAACTTAACACTTTAATAATTTTTTTGAATTGAACACCGCACGCCATTGAAAAATATTGATTGAAACTAGCTTGAAAAGTTTGTGAAATTAAGGATGATAATGAGTCGAGTATGAGACTATTTCCAATCTCATACCTGGTTATATAACCCTAGCTATCTCATACCTAGTTTTAAAATCGAACCCATATTTGATTATTAAATCGTATCCTACGCCTGTCAAGTAACAGTTACTCAATATCCATTAGGTTCGTTGGTATACCTAGGGTAATGAAATATACACATTAGGGTCTTATGGGGTTAAAAATTATCCATTACAAGGCCCACCATCCAAAATTTGATCTTAAACTTGTCTTAAAAATAGACTTGTAATACGAAATATAACTATAGTTTTGACAATTCTATGATTAATTTTAATAAGTTCAGCTTTCTAACAACTTTTAAGACACTATTTATTATACTTTTAAAGAGTATATATATATTAATGAACTAGGTTACAATCTCATGTAATACGTGGATTAAATAAATTTATTGTTACATGGTTAACAATATAAAAAGTTACGTATTAAATATTGTGTATTATATGAATTGAATAAAAGCATGTATTACACATATTTGAAATTTTGAAGTTAACATATTTGAAATTTTAATTATGAATAGTTATTAATTAATAAATAGCTATTATGATATTTATAATTAAGAGGAGACAGAGCGGGAAAACAAATGATTAGATTGTTTAGAATGGTGACAATTGTCCGGATTTATTTTTATTTATTAGTATAGAGATTCAGTGATGCACGTAACGGAGATGGTTAACTAGACGAGTATTGTCTAATATCATCCCCATTGAAAGTTTTAAATTAATCTCATAATCATCTCATACTAAATACTCGTCTTATTATCAGTCCCAAGTATTTCTTGTTTCTAGTTTTAGGTTAGGTTAGGAATTGTTTTCCAATCCTAACTCACTTTCTTCCTACCTTTGTATCATTAGTTTCCCTCCAGTAAGAATACATAACCCAAGTGTAGTATATGATTCTTACAAACACGTTCTTAAGTAATGTATAAACCCCTTATTTCCACACATGGATTACAAAGTGTAACTAAACATACGTATAGAAAGTACCCATACTATAAATTTCCTATAAACATATCACATATATGATATATACATACATAAAACAAGTCTAGATATGATCATAGTCATGTGAATACATGCACTTATGACTCATTGATACCATTTTCTCCTCATTGCCAAGCATCGAAGAGCTGTCACCCCACATACAAAGTAAATTATGTCAAAGAATTCTATATTATAGATGAAGCATATATATTCATGGTTATGGCTTTCCAACAAAAAATAGTTTGTCCTCTTTAAAAGAATTTTTTTCTGAACAACCAGATTGGATGGTCGAATTGAGAACTAACATTAAACCGGTCCAGTTTAATGTATTTAAACCAATTGGCTCGGTTCGTTGAAAAATATCTTTCCCTTTATAAAAACACATAAAATGTTAAACTAAGTTCTAAGAAGTTTTAGATAGCATAACTCATGAGGAAATACTTATTTTTAGATTTAAATAAAGAAAGAGGTTCAAATACAAAGTGTATTTTTGCTACAAAGTGTGAGAATACACAATGAGTCAAAAAAGTCAAAAAAAAAATTATATCTTACAATCTAAATTGAATTTCAAAAAAGTAATTCCGAACTTTTGTTCCCCTAACCGTCCTTACTAAGAAAAAAAATAAACAAAAAATAAAAAAAAATTAACGTTTTTTTATTGTGTCATTTATGAAAGACACAATGACGTCATTGTGGCATTATGAAAGACACAATGACGTCATTGTGTCATAAAAGACACAATGAATTTTTTTTTATTTTTTTTTCTGAAAGAGGACAACGAGAGGAACAGAGAATCCGAAGTATTTTTTTGAAATTCGATTTAGATTGTGAGATATAATTTTTTGTGACTTTTTTAGCCTAATTATATCTTCTCACACTTTATAAAAAAAATACACTTTATAAAATAACCCCACTCTTAAATAAACACTCCCAGCTCTAAAGTACTAACCATCTACCATTGTCAGGTAAGACTGAACCCATCTTTTCCTTTTATTTTAGAAAGATCCCCAAAGATCAAGGTGAACAATATCACCAACAGATTGTGATTTATGTTCATTTATTGGAAAAAAAGATTTTTAGTTTGTTTTGCCCTGTGGCATATTTTGCGGGCAAATCTAAATTGTTTTCTTTTAAATTAATATCTTTTTTTAAAACAATAGACACTTAATGAGATTGATGACCAAGAGCGTCACAACTTGGTTTCTTTATTAATGGGACTTACAATATTGTCACACACAAACACAACTTGAGAAAATGTCTCTAAAGAAATACATGTCATTCACTTGTTTACCGGTCAGAAGTGTCATCGAGAGTTGGGTCCTGAATCCTCTGTAATAAGGTCACCCATAACACGGCTCTCCCATTTGAGTTGTCTTAGCCAACGTTCATACTCATTAAACGGCCGACAAGCTAGTTTATTATCTTTTGCAAGTTTATACACAGTTTACTCATTGACACAAATTTAAGGTACAATAAATACATTAATAAGAACAAAAGTGTAACCAGTTTTAATGTATCAATTGTTGTAATGTAAGACCCCGTTCCCGAGAACCCCACAGTTGATAAATCACAACCTCATTTATATCAAAACATATTAAGATTTATTAAGTAATAAAATATTGCAGCGGAATAATTCATCAAAAACCATTTCATGCTTTAATAAATACATTTGTCAAGTAATACATCATCGTTTAAAAGATTACAAAATGTCACTTAGTTGTATTACAAAACAACATCATTATTATTGCATGAGATGGATGCCAGTCTTGCCCGCCAAGTAGCTTCACCATCGTGCCATCCTCAGCAACAAGTTACCTGCCAACTGAAAATGCATAAAAAGTCAGCGTTGCTGAGTGAGTTCTAGTTTTATATAATAAAATACTTTACCTTTAGTAAAAACATTTCCTTTACTTTCGTTCGTAATCACACAACATACATACACCTTAATAATATCATTATTATCTTTCAATATTCTTTTCATTCATTTCGTACTTTCATCATTATTTTTCACTTTCATCTAGACCAATGTCATATGCTATACCCCAAACATTGTGCGCGAAGCTGGTACTGGGCCGAAGTCTATAAATAGACCCCTAACATTGTGCGCGAAGCTGACTCCAGTACCGGGGAAAGCGGCATGGGTCCCGTTTCGTACATATTGGTCAATCACAGAGATTGACTCCTGTGTGCATCCTCATGGGTTAGCTAAACCGCACACAGTTGAGCTAACAACCCCTCAATGAGTTGTGAACCTCCTTTCAGTTGCTTGCAAGACTTTACATTCTTTCATTAGGTTCCACTTCGTTAATAATGTCTTTCACTTTCATTATATAATACTTTACGTACAAGAGCATTAACACACCACGTAAAGTCACGTAATAATACGTAATAAGGAACATCAATAGCAGGTCACAACATGCATAACATGAACACACATAACCCACCAAAACATTCCAGAGCTTAATCATAAATTTTCATTTTTCCCAAAATTTCAGAAAAATTCTAAGTCAACTTAAGCGCATGAGCACTATGTAGGCGCATGGGCACAATGCGGGCACAATGCAGGCGCACGGATAGTTGGGCGCATGGGAACACTTGGGCGCATAGGAAAAAACTTAGGCGCATGGGTACTATACAGGCGCATGAGTACTATGCAGGCCCATGGATACTTGAGCGCATGGGAAACTTAGGCGCATGAGCAAACACTTAAGCGTATGGGCAAAAACTTAGGCGCACGAGCACTATGCAGGCGCACGAGCACTATGCAGGCGTATGGACACTTGGGCGCATGAGAAACTTAGGCGTATGGGCAGTTTGGGCGCATGGGCACTATGCCAGTTCTAACTTACACTAATTTCAGTTCCCGATCATCATCCTAACATATCCTTAGCCCAAATCTAGCATACTAAGCACATAAAACAAGCATACAACCGCATAATTCGGTCAAACATTCACAAACACACATACCCACATAAAACAAGGGAAACATATACGGTTTTAACATACTGGAATTTACAAAAACAATAATTTACATGCATTTCAGCCCCAAAACAAGTTTAAAACAGAAAAACCGGGGATCTAGAACTCACCTACAGCAGCCTTCGAGTAAAACTCCTCCAAACTCGAGAGCACTTGGAGTTCAAACACCTAAACACACCAAAAACACACAACCGAGCACAGAGAAAAACATAAGACTCGGTCTATAAGCTGAAAACCCACTTGAAACCGAACAAAACACACAAAATCTTACCTTCTAGATGATCTTCTTCTTCTTCTCTCTAGAAACCGATGGAAAACTCTGTTCTTTACTTTTTGCAGCCGAGGCAGTTGGTGAGCAGGAAGAGTGGGCGGCCATGCCCACTTTTTAAACATAATAATAATAAAGTTTGCCTCTTGCACAACTTTAACCCCTCAACTTGGGTTATTTCATATTTCTTTCTTTATACTTTTCTTTTCTTTTCTTTTCATTTCTTTTTTTGTAAATTTCCGGGTGTTACAAGTCCACCCCCCTTATATAGGTTTCGTCCCCGAAACCTGTCACTCCTCGAACAGTTGGGGTTAGTGTTGTCTCATATCTTCCTCGGTTTCCCATGTAGACTCGGATCCCTTCTTGTGCCTCCACTGCAGTCGCACCAGTGGAACCACTTTATTCCACAGCCTCTTCTCTTTTCTATCAATGATGGCCACCGGCTGCTCCACATAATTAAGTCGTTCATCCACCTTAATGTCCTCCAGTGGTATAATCATATATTCATCAGCTAGGCTTTTTTTCAGATGAGATACATGGAATGTTGGATGAATCCCATTTAACTCATCAGGTAGCTCCAACCTGTAGACCACCTCTCCTACTCGAGCAATGATTCGGAAAGGTCCTATATACCTCGAGCTTAGCTTACCCCGCTTTCTGAACCGAATGATCCCCTTCCAAGGTTAAACCTTCCGCATAACTTTATCACTCACCTTGAATTCAATCGGTCTACGCATCTTGTCAGCATACGACTTTTGTCTATCTTTTGCCGCCTTCATAAAGGCCTTGATCTTCTCTAACTTTTCAGTCATATCCTTGATCACTTCAACACTCCCCAACTCCTTACGTCCGATGTCACCCCAACATACAGGCGTTCTACACTTCCTACCGTATAGCATCTCATATGGTAGCATACCAATGCTGGCATGATAATTGTTGTTGTATGAGAATTCAGCTAACGGTAAGTGTTCATCCCAACTTCCTCCAAAATCGATCACGCATGCCCGTAGCATATCTTCCAGTGTCTGAATCGTCCTCTCCGACTGACCATCTGTCTGAGGATGGTACGTCGTACTGATTATGTAGCCTCATCCCCATCGCGTCGTGGAATCTCTTCCAAAACTTAGATGTAAATTGAGTGTCACGGTCTGACACTATAGACACTGGTACACCATGACGAGTCACAATCTCCTTAATGAACAGATCCGCCAACCTCTCAGATGAATACGTCTCACAGATTGGCAGGAAATGAGCACTCTTCGTCAGACTCTCTACTATCACCCATATGGCATCATACCCTCTTGCCATATGTGGTAACTTCGTAATGAAGTCCATGGTGATGTGCTCCTATTTCCACTTAGGTATATCCAAAGGTTGGATCTTCCGGTGTGGCTTCTAATGCTCAGCCTTCACTTGCAAGCAAGTAAGGCACTTGATCACATACTCCGCTATATCACGCTTCATACCTGGCCACCAGTAATCTTTCTTCATATCATGATACATCTTCGTAGCACCGGGATGAATGGATTATCGAGTCTTATGAGCTTCATCCATGATTTTCCCTAGTAGGTCTCCATAACGAGGGATCCATATCCACCCGAAGCGGGTTCTAACTTCGAGAGTGTTCTCACCCAACTCTGAGACTAAACCTCTCATCCTTTCGAAGTTAAGGCGCTCTTATTTCAATCCTCATCTTGGAACCCCTTGACCAGTGTCATCACATCGGAGGTCATCACCAACTGGTAAGCTTTCACCCGGATTGGCTCGGGTCACGCCTTTCGGCTAAGGGCATCCGCCACTACATTGGCCTTGCCCAGATGGTAGTGGATCTCACAATCATAATCCTTGATAAACTCTAACCACCTCCTTTGCCTCATATTGAGATCCTTTTGCTCAAAGAAATACTTCAAGCTCTTATGGTCAGTGAAGATAGTGCACTTCATCCCGTACAAGTAGTGCCTCCAAATCTTTAATGCAAAGACCATAGCCGCTAGCTCTAGGTCATAAGTAGGGTAATTAGCCTCATGGATTTCAACTGTCGGGACGCGTAGGCTATAACCCTTCCCCGTTGCATCAGCACGCAACCTAATCCTGAATAAGAAGCATCTGAATTGACTACCAAGTCTTCATTCCCTTCGGGTAACGTCAAGGCAGGAGCTTGAGTCAATCTTGTCTTTAACTCCTCAAAAGCATTCTCCTGTTCTAGACCCCATACAAACTTCACCTCCTTACGGATCAGCTTGGTCAATGGTGAGGCTATCTTAGAAAAGTCTTGAATGAATCTCCTGTAATAGCCCGCCAAACCCAAGAATTCCATTGCATCACCGCCACCACCTTTGCCGGGTCTACCATGATCCCTTCGGAATTTACCACATAACCCAAAAACTGAACCTCGCACAACCAGAAAGCGCACTTGGAGAACTTAGCATACAGCTTCTCTCTTCTAAGTGTCTCCAATACCTCACGAATGTGACCAGCATGCTCTTCTTTGCTCCTCGAATAAATCAGGATATCATCGATAAACACAATCACTGATTTATCCAGCATCGGCCGACACACCCGATTCATCAAATCCATAAAGGCAGCTAGCGCTTTAGTTAGACCAAAAGACATAACGAGAAACTCATAGTGTCCATAACGCGTGCGAAAAGCTGTTTTAGGGATATCTTGCTCCTTCACCTTCAACTGATGGTAACCAGATCGGAGATCAATTCTCGAAAACCAACTGGCACCTTGGAGCTGATCAAATAAGTCATCAATCATTGGTTGTTTAACTCACGGTAGTCGATGCACATCCTCATACTACCGTCCTTCTTCTTTACAAACAAGACCGGAGCACCCCAGGGAGAGATACTCGTTAGAATGATCCCTTTGTCCAACAAATCTTGCAACTGAACCATCATTTCCTTCATCTTAGATGGAGCCAATCGATATGGTGCCTTGGCAACAGGTTGACCACCAGTTATCAAGTCGATCTGGAACTCGATCTCGTGGTCCGGTGGCACACCTGGTAAATCTTCTGGGAACACGTCTGGAAAGTCACACACAACTGGTACGTCGAACAATTGTGGTACTGACGCATCCATATCCTTCACGTAAGCCAGGTAGGCACTACATCCACGTTTCATGCACTTCTCTGCCACCACCATCGAATCACCTTCAGAACCATAGTAACTCGATCACCGTAGATCGTCACCGTACTCCCATCAGGCGCAGTCAATCAGATCATTTTCTTGCGACACACAATATTTGCCTTATAGGCTGCTAACCAATCCATCCCTAGAACCACATCGAATCCGCCTAGGGGCATCACGAATAATTTAGCAAAGAACTTATGGCCTTCCAACTCTATGTCATAATTCTCTATCAGATCAGAAATCCTGGTAGACTTACCAATGACAGTTTCTACATCAAAGGGTTCACAATCTTTCTACTCCTAACAGGCAACTTAGCACAGAAGGCAACAGAAATAAAACTCTTACTAGAACCAGAATCAAATAGTACAGAGGCACAAGTTCGGTTTACTAGGAACGTACTTGACACGACATCGGGGTCCACCCTAGCCTCATCCCGGGTCATCATGAATGCTCTGGCTTTTGCTCCCTGCCCATCCTTCTCGGCCCCCTTCTTTGAACTTTCGGCCCTCGACTTCTTGCAATCTCTACTCATATGCCCAGCCTCACCACAATTGTAGCATATCGTCACCCCATAATCTCTTGCCATATGACCGGGCTTCCCACACTTGAAGCAGAGATTTAGTCCCCACCTATACTCCCCTGAATGTTCCTTCCCGCACTTACCACACCGCTTAGTCCCCGTACCTGCCGACACTACCCTTCAGTCATCCATCCTTGCCTTCTTGTTGCTCGGGATAAAACCACCACGACCAAACCGCTTCCCATTCCAGTTCCTGTCACCACCACCTTTTTTGTTCACCTCCACCACTGCCACTTCTTCTCTCTCATCATATAACCTCCCTGCCAGATCAACCACCGACCTAAACGTACTAGGCCGGGCGGCGATCATGTGCCTGCGGATATCTGCTGGCAACCCTTGGATATACCTCTTGATCTTCCTTGACATCGGCGTCACCTGATCTGGCACCAGCCTTGCCATCTCATTGAACTTGGTAGTATACTGCTGGTGTGTCATGGTTCCCGCCTCCAGCCGTAGGAACTCTCTCTCAATCTTGTCGAGCTCCCTATGAGGACAAAATTCCTCAATCACTAAGTTCTTCAGCTCACTCCACCTCATCTTCCCAATTGCCCTGTTACCCTCAACCTGGACAATGTTGTCCCACCAGCATAAGGCCGAATCCACGAATGAGTGGGTAGCAAACTTCACCTTCTGATCCTCTCGGCACTCACTGATATCGAGCACCGCCTCCATCTCCCTCACCCATCGGTGAGCAGCAGCAGCATTACCATTCCCATCAAAAGTTGGGGGCTTGCATCTCTGGAATGCCCCATAACTACACCCCTTGGCGGTTTCCTGCACCGCTTCCTCCTCATCATCATCACTGGAGACAAACATCTCAGTCTCTGGTTGCTCCCCTTCTCCTGAACTTCTCCCAACGGTCCTCCTCCTCTCCTTTTTCTCTTTCTTTTCATCCTCCCTTACAGCACAAATAACCTTGGTTACCACAGAAGGCAGGATCGTCTGCATGACCTGGTGAACTTCCTCCACAACTGCCTCCTTCATAGAGGCTCTCAAATTAGCACTCTCATCACCGCCTTCCTGGTGATAAAGCTCTGGCTCTGCAGGAGCCGTCTTAGCAGTCTTAGCCTTATTTCTGATGACACGTGGCCTAGCACCACGACCACCTTGCACACCTCCTCGAGAAGCCTTCGAAGATCTACCACCCGCCATCCTCTAAACACTATAAGATTAAAACACCAACACGATCATTCAAGGTAATAGCTCAGATTATGTCAAGTATAGTAAGTCCCTAATTACAGTGGCCAGTTGTGATTAGCCACTTACTTTAGTCTTCATCCCCCAAGCATTTCCTATCCTTACTACATCAATATCCAAATCTACTAAGAGCACAAAAATCAGATAGCACGCGTATATAATACCGGATAACCTTAAAAAAATAAATTACCTGATGGCACGTAGCTACTTGGGCTGGCATCCCTCTATTCGGTCCCATTCTCAGATTAAGTTTAGGTTTTGAAAATATTTACCCATTTCTCTTAAACTTTGGCTCCGATACCAACTTGTAAGGCCCCATTCCCGGGATCCCCACAGTTGGTCAATCACAACCTTATTTATATCAAAACATATTAAGATTTATTAAGTAATAAAATATTACAGCAGAATAATTCATCAAAAACCATTTCATGCTTTAATAAATACATTTGCCAAGTAATACATCATCGTTTAAAAGATTACAAAATGTCACTTAGTTGTATTACAAAACAACATCATTATTATTGCATGAGATGGATGCCAGTCTTGCCCGCCAAGTAGCTTCACCCTCGTGCCATCCTCAGCAACAAGTTACCTGCCAACTGAAATGCATAAAAAGTCAGCGTTGCTGAGTGAGTTCTAGTTTTATATAATAAAATACTTTACCTTTAGTAAAAACATTTCCTTTACTTTCGTTCGTGATCACACAACATACATACACCTTGATAATATCATTATTATCTTTCAACATTCTTTTCATTCGTTTCGTACTTTCTTCATTATTTTTCACTTTCATCTAGACCAATGTCATATGCTTTACCCCAAACATTGTGCGTGAAGCTGGTACTGGGCCGAAGTCTATAAATAGACCCCTAACATTGTGCACAAAGCTGACTCCAGTACCGGGGCAAGCGACAAGGGTCCCGTTTCGTACATATTGGTCAATCACAAAGATTGACCCCTGTGTGCATCCTCATGGGTTAGCTAAACCGCACACAGTTTAGCTAACAACCCCTCAATGAGTTGTGAACCTCCTTTCAGTTGCTTGCAAGACTTTGCATTCTTTCATTAGGTTCCACTTCGCTAATAATGTCTTTCACTTTCATTATATAATACTTTACGTACAAGAGCATTAACACACCACGTAAAGTCACGTAATAATACGTAATAATGAACATCAATAACAGGTCACAACATGCATAACATGAACAAACATAACCCACCAAAACATTCCAGAGCTTAATCATAAATTTCCATTTTTTCCTAAAATTTCAGAAAAATACTAAGTCAACTTAGGCACATGAGCACTATGTAGGCGCATGGGCACTATGCAGGCGTACGGACAGTTGGGCGCATGGGAACACTTGGGTGCATGGGGAAAAACTTAGGCGCATGGGTACTATGCAGACGCATGGATACTTGGGCGCATGGGAAACTTAGGCGCATGAGCAAACACTTAGGTGTATGGGCAAAAACTTAGGTGCATGGGAACTATACAGGTGTACGAGCACTATGCAGGCGCATGGACACTTGGGCGCATGGGTAAGTTAGGCGCATAGGCAGTTTGGGCGCATGGGCACTATGCCAGTTCTAACTTACACTAATTTCAGTTCCCGATCATCATCCTAACATATCCTTAGCCCAAATCTAGCATACTAAGCACATAAAACAAGCATACAACCGCATAATTCGGTCAAACATTCACAAACACACATACCCACATAAAACAGGGGAAACATATACGGTTTTAACATACTGGAATTTACAAAAACAATAATTTACATGCATTTCAGCCCCAAAACAAGTTTAAAACAGAAAAACCGGGGATCTAGAACTCACCTACAGCAGCCTTCGAGTAAAACTCCTTCAAACTCGAGAGCACTTAGAGTTCAAACACCTAAACACACCACAAACACACAACCGAACACAGAGAAACATATAAGACTCGGTCTACAAGCTGAAAACTCAGCTGAAACCGAACAAAACACACAAAATCTTACCTTCTAGACGATCTTCTTCTTCTTCTCTTTAGAAAACCGATGGAAAACTCTGTTCTTTACTTTTTGCAGCCGAGGCAGTTGGTGAGCAGGAAGAGTGAGTGGCCATGCCCACTTTTTAAACATAATAATAATAATAAAGTTTGCCTCTTGCACAATTTTAATCCCTCAACTTGGGTTATTTCATATTTTTTTCTTTATACTTCTCTTTTCTTTTCTTTTCTTGTAAATTTTCGGGTGTTACATGTAATCATAACACCAGTTTCAATATGTTGATTACCCACAATCATATTGTAACCGGATACACAACCACACCAAACATGTTTTTATCAATGAGAACCATATGATGATTTCGCCCTAAGTCAACTACCAACCCAGTTGTTTTCCTTTTGTGAAATGGAACACATGAAAATTTAAAAGTTAACAAGAAACATGAAACAAATTTATTTATTAAGCAAAGAAAATAATACGAGAAAATAAACAATAATAATAAATATAAATGATTAAGAAATAGTATGAAACAAACTTATTTAATCGGTCTATATAGAAAAACTGAAAAAAAAAGTTAACGATAATCAATAGTCATAAATGATGTTAGGGTTTACTTGTTTACTATAACAGATAAAAAAAACCTTTCTCAATGCATAACAACTTGTTTTACATTTTTATTTATAATATTTATAAAATTGAAATGTATTAACTAATTTTCTTCAATTAAGTTGTCCAATGGTTTTAAATTTTTAACTATTTAACAAGTTTTGACTCAAGGACAACTTGTAATTCATAGTTCTGACAGTATTCACAGTAGAGACTTTATCTCTATCTTCGTCTCTATTATTTAAATTTTTTTTGTATTTTACATCTTCATCTCCATCTCTATCTCATTTTATATCTTCAAACTTTAGAGTTCTTTGAATAGTGATTCTTTAAACATAGAGATTTATTATTCATCAGTTTTTATATTTTTTTATAAGTGTATAAAAAAAATAATAGTAAAATAAGTGTTTGTGAGTAAGATAGGGATAAAAATAAAAAATAAAATATGAGATGTTAAACAAAATTAAAAAATAATTATAAAAAAATATAAAATTTATTTAAAATATAAAAAAAAAAATTCTACTATGAATGATCTGAAAATATTAAATAGGACGAGAGTTATAACAAAATAATACAAAAACTAATGAGTTTCCGAAGTAGAAATGAAGGGTAAAACAGCAAAATGGAAATGAATGCGTCACTGTGTTGCCGGCGCACGGCTGACCAACGGTCGAAAGAGGTGGTGTGGGGCCCCTGACACATGATCACTGTCCCCATCACACCAACATTGAGCTGTGAATCAACCGCTGTTTGGACCCCACCTTTTCACCAACACAACCCACTCTCGCATCCTTAAAATACCCCCACATTCACTTCTATTTTCCTTACCTCTCCCCCATCTTATTATTCTATAACCTTTTTCCAGTTTGTTTGATCCATCAATGGCGGAAGAAACCCTCAAAACTGTTGCAGAATCAGAGGAAACCAACGTTGTTTCCGATGTTCCGGAGCCGGAGCCGGAGAAGGTGGCTCCGTCTACTTCGTTTAAGGAGGAAACCAATGTTGTTAGTGAGCTTCCCGACCCGCAAAAGAAAGCTTTAGATGAACTAAAGCTTTTGGTTCAGGAAGCTCTTAACAAACATGAGTTTTCTGCTCCTCCATCTCCCTCAGCGGCGGAGAAGGAGGAGCAGGAAAAACCCGTCTCCGTCCAGAATATAGACGGAGACAACGAGCTTCCTCCGGCTCCGGAGCCGGTGGTTGAGTGCAAACAAGAAGAGAACGATGCACCACCATCGGATCCAGAGCCGGTGGAAAAAGTGGTGACGGAGGTGTCCGTCGTTGAAGAAGATGACGGAGCGAAGAAGATCGAAGCGATCCAAGAAACAATAGTGAAAACCGAACCACCACCACCACCGCCGCCGCCGCCGCGCGCGGCGGAGGAAACTCCAATCCCACCGGAGGAAGTCTCAATCTGGGGGATCCCGTTACTCTCCGACGAACGCAGCGACGTTATACTTTTGAAGTTTCTCCGAGCAAGAGACTTCAAGGTCAAAGAAGCCTTCACGATGCTGAAAAACGTAATCGGATGGCGAAAAGAGTTCAACATCGAATCACTACTGGAAGAAGACTTGGGATCAGATCAAGAACAGGTGGTTTTCATGCACGGAGTGGATAAAGAAGGCCACCCAGTATGCTACAACGCGTTCGGAGAGTATCGGAACAAGCAACTGTATCAAGAAACCTTCTCCGACGAAGAAAAACGCAAGAAGTTCATCCGATGGAGGATCCAATTTCTTGAAAAAAGCATCAGAAAGCTTGATTTTAGCCCCAATGGGGTGTCCACCATCGTTCAGATCAATGATCTGAAATACTCTCCGGCGCCGTTTAAGAAGGAACTCCGGCTGGTGTTTCAGTTGCTTCAGGATAATTACCCTGAATTTGTCGCCAAACAGGTAACATTTTTGTTTAAATGTTGAAATTCGTTTTGTTTATTGATGATTGGTCAGCTGGGTTTCTGTAATTGGTTGGGGATATGATGACATGTGGTTATCTTTGTCGTTTTGAACTGGAGTCAACGGTCGACTGAACTACCACATGGTTCAGCTCATAAGAAACAGAATAGGGTAAAAGTTATGCTAAAGTGCTCTTTGTAGATCAAAAGTAGACAGTTGAACATAAGGTTCTCACGCTGGATCAATCGATCGTTATAAATTATAAATACTTTCAAAGCAAGTTTTTTCCTTTAATTTTTTTTAAAACAAAATAAAATACTTTAATTTTTTTTTATCAAAAGTTGGTGGATCATGGCTTGAACCAGACTAAAAACCGTCCAGACCAGTTAACCAGGCTCTGGTTCTTACACATACAAACGGACCAGAGTGTGGTCTGGTCCGCACTTAAAAACATTATTTGAAATTACTCATTTGACAGAGTTAAATATATGAGGGATGGGTTACATTTAAGACAACCAAAAAAAACTATGATTTTGAGATGAGTTTTGTTATTATGTTGCAGGTGTTCATCAATGTTCCATGGTGGTACCTAGCTTTCTACAAGATGATCAATCCATTCTTCACCCAAAGGACCAAAAGCAAGTTTGTTTTTGCAGGTCCTTCAAAGACTACTGAAACCCTCTTCAAGTAAGAGCACAGATCATTATTATATTATAAACATCAAGTGCTTACACATAATCTTTATAAAATTTTCAATAATATTTCAGATACATATCACCTGAGTTGGTTCCAATTCAATATGGTGGGCTTAGCAGGGAAGGAGAACAAGAATTCACCACAAGTGATTTGATCACAGAGGAAACCATCAAGCCTACCTGCGAGCATGCAATCGAGCTCCCAGCTCCCGAGGTACTTAAATTCGGATAGATTTTGATTTCGTTAAGGTTGTTTATGCATTGTAATGATGTTTCTGATCGACTGCGTTTGACTTTAGGCATGTACATTGGTATGGGAAGCAAGAGTCGTGGGAAGTGAAGTTTCTTATGGGGCGGAGTTTGTCCCTAGTGCAGAAGACGGGTACACTGTTATTGTTCAGAAGTCGAGAAAGGTTACGGGCGACGAATCGGTGATTTGTGGGAGGTTTAGATGTGGAGAGACAGGAAAGGTGGTGCTTACATTCTATAATCAAAGTTCCAAGAAGAAGAAGGTGCTGTACAGGTTCAAGAAAGTGGCATCTGAGTGAAAGTTGTTTCATATTCAATATATACATTGCTCTCCAACTTATATTAGTTTTGGTGATTGATTTTATTTGATTTGTTTGTTTGGTTTGTGTTGACTGCTGATTATAGTTGGGATTTGATGTATTTGGAGTTTCAGAAATGGATTGCAAGCATGCCATTAAGTTTCAAATTTTCATTTGTCTGTAATTTGTTATCATCCACACATGATTTATTTAAACATTTCTTCCACCCAGGATTGCAACAGGTACTTCTCGTGTTGATTTTATCGGTCGTAGCTGAGATCCTTGAGAACACAACACAAAAACATCAACCCTTGATCTCCACATGAGTAGGTTGATTTATTCCAACGTAGACAATGCTCACAAGCACGGGCAAGAAGAAACGTATGGTGAACACGATCAAGCTAGAGAGAATCGTATCGTTTTAGTGAACAGTCAGCAACTACATATTACTATGCATTGTGATCAATATATGATATCAAGATTAGGTAAATAACTAATTCTAAGACGGTTCAAATTCAATTGCATAACTTATATGTTATAACTATAAGTGTAAGCCATATCAGGTTTCAATTGAAGTCAACATAAAGAATGTCGACTGCCCCACAAGTCACAACTGAACACCTTATCATTGGAACATTTATATATAATCATTTTACACAAACATCTTGCCATGCCTTCACAAACTTACATCAGGATCTAATACTATATAGTTTTAAGTACTAAAGAGCTCGACCCCTGCAACATAAGTGGAACTATTCTCCCAAGCTTCATGCATGCAAGTCTTTTTAACAATACAAAAATATCGGACAAACAATGTAACTGTAACAACTATTATACTGATTAGGATCTTCAGATGATGCTTGCTCGATTGTATATGTAAGATTTAGCAAAATATAAGTAGATTAAGAACGCGACTGCACTTATACCAGCTAGAAGCCAGTAGAAATAATCAAGGTGACCCTGGTTCAAATTATCAGCAATCCAACCATCTTCACCATCTCCCCCTGTCGTTTTCTCAACCACCGAAATAAGAAAACTGCTTATAAAACTACCAACACCAAATATGCTAAGATAAAGTGCTAAACCTATGCTTTTCATCTCCCGTGGAACTTGGTCATAGAAAAATTCTTGCAAACCCACCATTGTAAAAACATCAGCAACACCAGTTAGCAGATATTGAGGTAACAGCCACCATACTTTCATTGGGATTGTTGCATCTGGATCATCTACTAACCCGTATTTCATAGCGGTTTGAAGTCGTTTGATTTCGACAAGTGCTGCAACTACCATTGAAATGATAGATATGAAGATTCCAGTTCCAATTCTTTGAAGCATTGTTATTCCAGATGGTTTTCTAGTAACTGATCTGGCAATGGGAACCATTATCTGGTCATAGATGGGAATGAGGAAGACAATTGTCAAGCTGATGAATGATTGTAATGTGGCAGCTGGAATTTCGAAGTTTGACCCGATTGACCTGTCCATGGTGACTCCTTGTTTGGTGAATAATGTAGAAAATTGAGCAAAAACGACTGCAAACGCTAAACAGCTGGTCCATATTGGAACGAGTCTAAGTACTGCTTTGGCTTCTTCAACCTCATTAATGCTACAAACCTTTCCTTCTTCCTTTGAACCATCCGGTGAAATTAAGGCTTTGTTGAGAAATCTGTAAAACATGTAAAAGAAATGTTATGCGACGAACAAAGTAAGAGCCAGTAAAATTTCAAATAACCACCTGAATTGTTGAGAACCTTGATGTGGCAAGGTTCCGGAAGCTTCTTCTTCCATGGATATGGATGAAGTTGTAGTTTTACGGTTATGGAATGCTCTAACAAACACCTGACTGATTCTTATAAAAGCACTTTTTTCATTAACTTTTTCTCCAAACCGATAAGTTGCAGTTCCCGCCAAAAATATAAGCAGAGCAAAACACATTACAATGCAAGGAATGCCAAACCCAAGGGCCCAACTAAGGTTATCCTGAATGTAGTTAAGAACACCTAGAGCCATAAGTGGGCCACCACATAATCCAAGATACCACCAGTTGAAAAACGAGCTTTTGGCTTTGCATTCTTCTGGATTCTCAGAGTCAAACTGGTCAGCACCGAATGCTTGAACACAAGGCTTGTGCCCTCCTTGTGCAAATGCCAAAAGATATAGAGATATGAAAAATAAAATAACTTGGAATTGTGGAGGAGAACATGATGTGCCAGTTTCACAGTTGGATAAAGGAAGTAGAGCTGAGACAGTCAGCAACCCAAGCGCCTGTTAATTATCCATTAAAAGTTGAATTTTTAACACTATTGAAACCAAATCTTTCCTTTAATAAGTTTTTAATCCAAGTTTACTTTTTTGCCCATAATAATCATTATTGGTAACTTTGATATTTATCCACAAGTTTTCTTTATTCAGCCCTTATCGAGGGGCATTCTGCATATCTGACTAATAGTCAAACATTTTAATTAAAATACATGCCAGGTATCGCATTCTTTGAGGATGGATGAAATATGGTAGAAACAAGGAAAGTGAAGAAACAATGTAACACTGTACTTGTCTGAAAAGGTGTTGCAAAGAACAAAGTTGAACACAAACATTATTGAGTTAATGAACTTTAAGTTAAGCAAATGAGATGTTTTCACTAAAACTAAAATCTAAAACCAGTGCAATGGGGTGTGTGCGTGTGTTCACAGAAGTAAAGTCCATGACTAACGTAACATTATTGACAAGAAAAGTTACCAACGATCCATTTTTGGGTTTAAAGATTGCATATTGGTACTTGAAACACGTTACTTTAACAAGAATCATCGGAGACGAGATAAACTAAGGCATTGAGCGGCCATGTTTGGAAAGAAGAATTATTAGATGCATCTAAACACAACTTCAAGAACTGATGCATGTCTATTGTAATGAATATGTACGATTATGCAATTTAAAGATAGAAGGTGGCTGCCAGATATGTGATTTCAATTAAAATACTCACATCTGTTAGGATAGATTGCAAGGCGTAATACATCATTTTAGAGTATTAACAAAGGTTGTGTTTGACCAATTTGTAACTTTGTGTTTCTTCAACCAGTTGCACCAAATTCTCATATAACATTTGTAGTTTATTACCTTTTTCTACATTTCAAAAATGTATAACAATTGCTATAAAAATGTATCCCAGCAGTTACAGATCGCGTTGTCCATGTAATAATACAAGCTCGATCAGAAAATTTGTAATGCTCAAGTACTTAAACAAAAGAAGATTGCATCCAATCATGCTCATGGACAACTTAAACATGTTGCTAAGCATGCTTATTGCGAGAAGCCAAATTTTTAAAGGATTGTATCTACTCAGATACATGCTTAAACAGGTGAGTTCCTTGTCACTCTTGCATATCTTTCGGCAGCACCTCAACGATAAAAATGGTGATCAAAAGGCGCTGCACTCCACTCACAAGGGGGGGAAGTGACATTAAGTAATTAAGGTATCTTGAAAGAAAAATTTTCCATACTAACGAAAACGGCCCCTTATCTAGTTAATTTTGTGGTCCATAATATTCGGAGTAAATGAAGCATTAAATGTCAACTATCTGCTGACGGGTATAAGAATCCTATGTTTTCAAGAAGAATCAAAGCACGAAATCTACACATAACTACAACATCAATCTGATAACAACCGCTACCAGATGCCTCAAATCGAGAAGTGCATTCACTCTACCAAGCAAATTTCAGTTGACCTTGTTGTCTAGGTTTTAGACATTTCGTTAGATGCATTTCATATTCAAATTTGACCACCAGTTACAAAACAAAACCAACAATAACCACAAAATCCATACAACAAAAACATAATACGATGACTAACCAGTATATAAACCGAAGAAGCGATAATAATCGTGCGGTATCTGCCCAAAAAAGCATCAGCAACAAAAGCACCCAAAAGCGGGAGAAGCGACACCGTGCCGGACCACGCATTCACATTCTCAGCCGCTGTTGCCGTCGATTGGCCCAAAGGTCCGGTCAAATACGTGATGAGGTTCGAACTGACGCCATAATACGCAAATCGCTCAGCAATTTCAACACCTGAGTGGGAGCCGGTTAAATACGTGATGAGGTTCGAAACCCTAGTGATGAATGATTGAAGTATAGATAGAATTGAGTTGATTGAATTGGGATTTTGAGGTTACCGATGATGAAATAGGCGGATCTCCAGCTGCCGGATCTTGATCTGATGACGGGGCGACTTTTGTAGTCAACGAAACCGTCAACGACGCCGTCGATCAACGGAGTTTCAACCGGAGAAGAGTGGGAGCCGGTGGCCTCCATATCGGCGTCGTACGGTTTTCAGTTGACTCCACCAACCTCAGAAGTTTGACAATGGCGCCTCATGTAAGTTGCATAAATATCTAACGTCGCCTGTGTCAGGTGGACACATGCTAGTATTTGTGTAATTCCTTTAATTAACCTGGTTTTACTTTTCATGTTCACTTTAATAAGCATTATTTAGTCATTCTGTGATATAATATGTAAAACTCAGGTATCAAAAGATTCATTATTTTGTTACCCAAAATGAAAAAAAAAAAAAAAACAAAAAAGTAAGGAAAAACTCTAACTAAAATAATTGATTATCTAGTAGTATAGAAAGTATGAGAAATAAAATGCAAAATAATGTGTCATACATTATACACGTTTATATGTGTATTTCTTTGTAACTTTGATATATGATGCATAGTTACTTCATATTTGTTTTGTGCGTTCTAACATTTAAAACGTGATAAAAAAAAAACAAATGACGAATAAGTCTGATGAAAAAATGAAAAATTGTGAGGGTTACAAATCATGCAACTATGTGATTCTCTATCACATCATTCACATATAACTGTTCACACACATTACCCCTTAGAAGACTACGACTATTACAAAAGCGTGTGAAACTTACAGATAAAGAACTTATGTCTAAACTATCAAGTTACATAGTCATTCAAGCCTCTACCGGATTTTTATAAAAATTTGTACTAGAAGTACACGACCGAGCACAACCTGAGCATCTACGCGTGGATAGTTGAAGACCTCACATATATTCCCATTTACACTATATTGTGCTTTAACACGCATAGGCGTGTGTTTTACGACAAATCCTATATAGGTTAACTAAGTTGCACACTTGTCACATTGTTAGATCTCAAATTCCAAAGCATCCTAGCTAGCAGTCGTCTAGTGAAGATTTCAAGCTCGCTACTCCACTAATAATCAAGCGTCCAAATCTTATATGACAACAATTGAAGGTTGCCGGATTCAAGATTTATGTTTTTTGTTTATGGTTTGGATTTTGTTTGAACTTTTGCTCTTTTGACTCTTGCTTTTCCACATTATTTCTCAATTGTACGCCATGATTATGAAGAATGTTTTGTTTACTTGCTTTGATGAAACAAACCTTTACAAGGGATGATATTTTTGAATTAAAGCTGTATATGTAATTGCTAATTTAATTTTACTTTATACTTCTTAATGTTTACACTTGGTTATCCTTATGATTCCAAAAAATCAGATTGTTTGTTGTTATTGGTTAAGCCCTTAAGAGAACTTCTGTTTAAAGTTATGTTTAATTTAGTGTAGCCTTCGATCATTTTCTTATCCCATTCGGATTTAGACAACGACAAAGACGTTATTTTCAAAGATGAATGGCATATTAATATCAATGTTCATGTATTTTACCTATGAGGTTTTACAGCCAGTTTAAATAAAAACAAAAAAAAAATCTATCAAAAAAATTTGCCTTACAAAATAGAGATTGTGAATAAAATAATTGTCTCAAATTCTCAATAGACCATCTTCAAAGTCATCAATGATATAACTTAAGGCCGATGTAGAAAAGGGATACAAGTGGCGAGGACGTGATGAGAGAAAAAAATGTAAGAAATTTTTTTGGAGAGGCGGGGTCAAGCAGGGATCGTAAAAGGAGACGGAGAGTGGGGTGCACCCATGCAAGAAACTGATGTGGAAGAGAGATGGTGACTAATTTTTGGATGGCCATGGCCGAAACAAAAACGCATAGAATACCATATCCCTAAACGTTAGATGAAAATATAGGGTTTTTCATACTCGTGTTCTCCATCAGAATCTCTAATATGGAGATGAGATTTGAGATAGCTAAGAGATTCATTGTTCATCCCAAAAGCATCCGCATTGTCTCCCCAATGATCCTCGCTTCTTCGACATCTCCTTTTCTTTGCTCCCTTGCCTTGTAATCAACTGTGTTTTTCATAATGAACATAACTAAATCTTTGATTCTCCTGAAATTTGCTCATTTGGTTTCATCAAATTCGGCCTTCCAATCTGTTGAATATTTTAGTGTAATTAAAGATTGTGTGTGTCATTCAAACAAGAATGCACGCTTGTTTGAATGTCATCGGGACTAACGGGGGTTTGGGGGTAACGCCCTCGAGAGAATCAGGGTCCAAGGGGCGGCAGCCCCTGGAGGGGTCTAAGGGGCAGAGCCCCTTACTGGGGTCGAGCTGCCAGGTCAGCTTAGAAATAAAAGTCCTTCATAGAAAATGCATTAGAAATTCGTTTTTGACCAAACTTGTATTAATTAAACTTGAGGGACTAAAGGTGTAGTTTGTTCAAAACCACAATAGCAGTTATCTTGAAAAAATTCAATCTCGTTTATGTTGGTATTGGTGGTCCAGAAGAGATAGAACAGGGAAAAACTCGAATTACAAACAACATCCAAAATTCATACGAATTCTTGAATCAATTCTGATTTTATCCGGTCAAATTATTGGTATACACTCCAATTATTTGATTTGAAAGTGAAATCACATGACTTCAGAATCATCCGGTCATTGCTCTATTAAGAAATTCCCCAACAAAGATCAAATAATTTCAGTGAAGATGACGAACTATGGTGAATCTGTGAAGAACATGATGTCGTCCAAATTCGAAAAGTTAGACAAATTTCAGGGTCATGATTTCCAAAGATGGCAGAAGAAGATGCACTTTCTACTCACAACTTTCAAAGTGGTGTACGTTCTGAGTACCCCCATGCCTGAGGAAGTGGAAAACGAGACACTGGAACAAACTAGGAAGCACTCTAAGTGGGTCAACGATGATTACATATGTCGTGGACACATTCTGAATGGTATGTGTGATTCCCTCTTTGATATTTATCAAAACATTGAATCTGCAAAAGAATTATGGGAATTACTGGAAGCCAAATACATGGCAAAGAATTCATCTAGTAAGAAATTCCTTGTAAGTGATTTTATGAATTATAGAATGGTTGATGGTAGGACTGTTATGGAACATTATAATGAATGTCTTCGAATTCTTGGTCAATTTCAACAACATGGTTTAAAAATGGATGAAACAATTTCTGTTTCAAGTATAATTGACAAAGTTCCTCCTTCTTGAAAAGATTATAAACATAATATGAAAAATAAGAAAAAGGAAGTGAGTCTGGTTGAACTTGGTAGTAGTATTTGAATTGAAGAGTCCTTACAGGCTCAAGAATTGGTTTGGGTGTAAGATAAAGACGGGTCATCAACTGTTAATATGGTGGAAGAAAGAGGTCCTGTTTTCAAAAACTCTAACAAGGGAAACAATAAAAGAAAATTCCAAGGTGGTAACAACAAGAACAAAAGGCCTGTGAAACATACAAAACAGGCCAAGAATGAAGGTTGTTGGAAATATGGTAAACAGAGACACTTCAAGAGAGATTGTCGTGTTGGTAAAGGGAAAACTGAGGCTGGTTCTAGTGGATCCAATAAGGATCCTAAGCAGCAAAGTCAGAACTTAGTTTTTAATAATAATTCGGATTTGAATTATGTTTCACTAATTTCTGAAGCATGTTATGTGCAGGATGATTGTCTTGCTTGGTGGTTTGACTCGGGAGCAACAAGCCATGTGTGTAAGGATTGAAGATGGTTCAAAGATCTTACACTAATTGAAGCTGGATCTTTCTTAAAGATGGGCAACGTTGCAACCAAACCAATCCATGGAGTAAGAAAAGTAGAACTAGTATTTACTTCTGGAAAAACTTTATGTTTAAGTAATGTTCTATTTGTACCTAGCATCCGGAAAAACTTGTTATCCGGTATAGTATTAAATAAGTGCGAGCATAAACAAGTGTTGGAATGTGACAAGTATATCTTGTCAATACATGGTTCTTTTGTTGGATTTGGTTATTTGTGTAATGATATGATTATGTTAAATTTGGATGTGCCTTTTAGTGATGATTATGTTTGCATGGTTGATTTTACTTCTAATGGATCTTCAAGAGGAAGATGAAGGTGGATGGTACTATTGATAAGTACAAAGCCAGATTGGTAATCCAAGGTTTTAGGTAAAAGGAGGGTATTGACTTTTTTGATACATATGCTCCTGTTGCTAGGATATCCACTATTAGATTGTTGTTAGCACTTGCTGCTATGCACAATCTTGTAAGTCACCAAATGGATGTGAAAACTGTATTCTTAAATGATGAATTAGATGAAGAGATTTACATGAAACAACTTGAAGGGTTTGTAATGCCTGGACATGAAAACAAGGTGAGTAAATTAATTAAATCTCTTTATGGACTGAAACAAACACCAAAACAGTGGCAACAAAAGTTTGATGAGGTTGTACTGTCAAGTGGTTTTGTCTTAAACCAAGCTGACAAATATGTTTACAGTAAGTTTGATGATTCTAGAAATGAAGTCATGATATGGTTGTATGTAGATGACATGTTGATTTTTGGCACTAACTAAGATCAAGTTGATAGAACAAAAGCATTCTTGTCATCTAAGTTTGCCATGAAAGACATGGGGGAGGCTGAGGTGATCTTAGGTATTAAGATCACATGTGAGAACAGAGGCATTTCAATTTCTCAATCACATTATATTGAGAAGATCTTGAATAAATTCAATTTCAAGAATTGTTCTCCAGTGGGTACTCCTATTGATCCAAGCATTAAGCTATCACTTAATAAAGGTGATGCTATATCTCAACTTGAGTATTCGAGAAGAATTGCATCACTTATGTATGCCATGATTAGTACTAGGCCAGATATAGCTTATGTTGTAGGTAAGCTTAGTAGATTTACAAGTAATCCTGGCACACAACATTGGCAAGCTTTGGGTCGAGTATTCAAGTACTTGAAAGGGACCATTGATTATAAAATAACTTACATTGGATTTCCTTCAGTGATTAAGGGTTCTTTTGATGCAAGTTGGATAACCAATATGGAAGATCATTCTTCCACAAGTGGTTGGGTGTTTCTTCCTGAGGGAGGTGCAATTTCCTTGGCATCGAAGAAACAGACTTGCATAACTAACTCAACTATGGAGTCTGAGTTTGTTGCTTTAGCAGCGGCTGGTAATGAAGCTGAATGGCTAAGAAATCTACTTTATGAGATTCTATTATGGCGAAAACCAATGGCTCCCATATCTATCAGGTGTGATAATAAAGTTATATTGGCTAAGGCTTATAGTCAAGTGTACAATGGCAAGTCAAGACACTTAGGTGTGAGACACGACATAGTTTGTGAGCTCATTATGCATGGTGTCATATCTGTTGAGTATGTTAGAACTCAGTATAACTTAGCTGATCATTTAACCAAAGGGTTAAGTAGATCTCGTGAAAGGATTACCTGTAGGATTGGGGTTAAAGTCCATCTAAAAACTCTCATGTTAAGATACCCAATTCCCACCTAATATGACGTTAGGTGCAGAATTTAATGTGGAAGGCTTTACATCTAGAGTTTGGAACACAACATTAAATTATCCCAAAGGTATGTGTTCAGATCTGCAAGTTAAGAAAGGTTGAAGTATATCTTCTTAATAGTTCTTTTGGAAAATTGTAGTTGCAGATGCAAGAATAAAAGATCTACCTATATGAACATGAAGTTTAACTGCTTCAAGAAGCTTGACTTTGATATGCTTATGAAGGAAAGGGACACAAGCTAGTAAAAGAATGTGTCAAGTAAGATTTACGTATGTAAACTGATGCGTATATTATCTTCATGTATTCCATATTGATATTAAGGGTTCAATCTTAAGTGACACCCTGATATTGGAATATTTGGAATGTGTAATGTACTAATGTGAAATTCAATTGTCACGATATTTCATTTATGCATTAGTTTGTTTGGTTGCTATGAATTAGTTAGTTAATTAAAGATTACACTAAAATGGGGTAGGTTTGTTGAATATTTTAGTTTAATTAGAGATTGTGTGTGTCATTCAAACAAGAATGCACGCTTGTTTGAATGTCAATGGGACTAGCGGGGTTCGGGGGCAGCGCCCTCGAGAGAAGCGGGGTCCAAGGGGCGGCAGCCTCTGACTAGGGTCGAGCTACTAGCTCAGCTTGGAAAATTTTTATTTTGAACAAAAGTCCTTCATAGAAAATGCATTATAAATTTGTTTTTTACCAAGATTGTATTAATTAAACTTGAGAGACCAAAGGTGTAGTTTGTTTAAAACCGCAATAGCAGTTATCTTGGAAAACTTCAATCCCGTTTATGTTGGTATTGGTGGTCCAGAAGAGATAAAACAAGGAAAAACTCGAATTACAAACATCATTCAAAATTCATACGAATTCTTGAATCAATTCTGATTTTATCTGGTCAAATTATTGGTATACACTCCAATTATTTGATCTGTAAGGGAAATCATATGACTTCAGAATCATCCGGTCATTGCTCCATTAAGAAATTCCCCAACACAATCAAACAAACTTCTAGCCGATGATGAAGAGATCACTCTCTTGATCTCATCGAGTCTCCTACTGCAAATTACATCTTTTCTGCCAACAATTTCACTGCTCGGCTTGAGGCTTCTGCTCATGGCAGACATGTATGATTATTTAATTAAAGACATTTTGATGTTGAAATTAAACATGGTTTGCTTGTTATTTGATCTAGGTACTGTTGCTTATCACAAAAGCATTTATATGATCATTGGCAGTTATCAATGGAAGAAACATAGGGGTTTACTATTGATAACTTGGTACAGAAATTTAACCAGATCCAAGTTTAAGTTTCAAAATGGGTGTTAATTCAATGCTATTATATAAATTCACTTCTATATAGGTAGTTACTAAAAACCTATGCAAATCATTGAATGCTTACAAGCATATAATTGTAATTTCTAAGATAGTAAATCCAAGAAAGTTAAAAATAATAAGAAAAAAAAATAGAGGAATAGGTACATAGACTATAATCTGACAAGGTTTTTAGAAGATTTGAAAAAAATTCAGAAAATCATTATCTTTTTAGTATATTATAAGAACTAGTTATTTATCCTCTTCGCGCGTTGCGGCGGGGAACCATTTAGTTGTTTGTTTTTTTTTTATTAATAATGGATTCGTTTACATAGTAGTAACGCGATGTTACAAAAAAGAAGTTGTATTAACAAAGGAGAAGCCGTATCATGTCAATGTTATTTGCAATATGTGGGTAATAATGGTGTTACAAAAGAGTCGACATTCTTAAACCATGCCACAAAAGGTCGACATTCTCAAACCATGCCACATTCTTAAACAAAATTTGTTAATGGTCATCCATAATGTATTCAATCTGGGTCTCTTGATTTTAATCACTAATCTCGTTGTTGTAGAAACAATCATCTCTTAATTCATAAAGTAGTAATTACCTAAAGACTAAAATGCATAACTTTACATGATGCAAAGCACAAACAGTTACGAATACTTCAACTCAATTATCAAAAAAGTTTGACCTGAATACATAGAAATGCTAGAATTATCATGAAAGCTTAAAAGAATGCATCTTGTGTTTCAAGAACATTAAAGAACAATATCAGTTCAATATTTCGACCAAAAAAGCTATTAGTACATTTATGTGCACAAACAAACAACACCTGACATACAAACACGCTAAATATATAATTTTTAGTTTTAACCGGAACAAAAATTTATGAAAACCTAAAAAATATTACCAAAAATGTTGTAAAAAATTGAGTTATTGTTCTTAAAATCATCAATATCCACACCATATCAGTTATAGAAATTATTATATTGATATGTCATGCTTTTATGAATACCAATCTATCCAACATGATTTTTATTTGAGTTATTTAAAAAACTAGAGCTTGTTTATGTATTTAGTTTCTTAAACCACCATTATAGACCCAATAATTTGAGATGGAAAAAACCTGGAATGTCAGGTAGAAGGAGGTAAACGTTGTTCAATTGGGGAATTGACACAAAAGCAAGTGGAACTCTGTCGACCCAAACGCTGTAGACATTACCTGATTCCATCAAACGACAAACGTTAATTTAAAATTTATATCAAGGATAGTATTTTTAACACATCAGACCTTAAAAGTAACACATGAATTAAGCTTCCACGAATGTACCGTTCAGGGTGTTTGGGTCTTTTTCACCAACTTCAATTAACGTTACCAAGCTTCCTCTGCATTACCTATTCCACAAAGAACCTGAATACGCAATGAGTAAGCTAAAGGATTCAAAAAATCCAAGTGTACAAAAGTTCCTGACATTTTTTAGCTTTGAACATATTATTAACTTCTCACAAATATTCAAAATATATCTCAATTAGTTCTTTATCAGGTACAAATCTAGCTTAAATCATGTCCAAGTACACGTTCATAAAGGGGAAAGATAAAAGATTTGTATGTAATACTATTTGGGCTGCAACCTCTATCTTTTTACCCACATGCTAATTAAATATATTTAGCTATAACAATAAGTAAAGAAAGGAAAAGAAAGAAATATGAGTTGAATGTGAATGTTGATCTCAATCATTTGTTACATCCTTTGAAGCTGCCCATGCTCTCGCCCTAGCAGCCCAATCAAGTTCATTTCTACCATGTGCTGCATAAAAAAATGACGACAGTTGACGCTTTAAACTTTGAAAACAATTCAAATCAACATACATTTCATTTTTCATTTGTGTTAAATTGTTGATAACCTAGAGCATATGAAGTTGTTCATTCAGATATAAGAATTGCAGCTACCAGCTATTCTATATGCTTAGTTTCAAATTCAACTTTTGTAGATGAATAGTTTGCGTTTTCTAACCTACCTATGTAATGTATGTTTTTTTAGTTAGAATCACAGACATGAAAATCAAACAAAAATATGGAACATACATACATGTATCAATCGAAATTACAGATTCAATCACAAAGCCTAGTTGAAGAACGACAAACCTAAATTGTAAACATGAAAAAACGAAGCTCCAGAGCTCAATCCAAATTGCAACAAAAGCTGACATAGAAAAACGAACAGATTCAACCACAAATATGGATTCGAAATCAATATCGATCTCTAGACTAAGCTGCATTAGAGATCAGCAAGACGAAATTGACAGAATACGTCGGTGCTTCAGCTACCGAAAACCCGCCTAATGCAGCAGCAACATATTATATGTGATTTTTTTTCTGTAGTGTGCTACTCTACCATGCTAAACTCGCATGTTTAATTGCTGCTAATCTAATGAGGACTGTGCATGTTCAGGAATGGACTGGGTAATTTGGGAGGACTCTTGATCATAATATCCTAAGCAAAGTTGAATATGACGGTTTTGGCAAACCATGTACCAGTTTCGTTGGATGTTGAAATAGCTAGTGGCCAATAAAGGTTTACTGGAATTTGTATGGTGAAAGATGACCTCTACCTAACAGTTAACACAATCCTGTTCTTGCTTTTCCTTGTTATTTTTGGGCTTTTTTGATCTGGGTATCATCATCTATCATCAACCCTACACGCATCACACTTTCCTTCATCAACAAAACCAAAGTAAGACAACAAACAAAAGAATCTAATAAACTTGTGCTTCTTCATCACGCGTTTACCCTAAAATCAAAAAAGAATAACTCCAGCTCCAATGGCAGAAATTAGATCGAGAATGTGAAGAGTCACAGTAGGTGACAGCAGCGATGTCAATGGCGGTCGTGATACCGACGGCGGGGCGGGCGGTGGCGCCAGTGGGGGATACACAAGAAAATTTCAAGGGTAACGTAAAAAAATCTTTTTTTTATGGTACTTTTATATTAATAAAAGGTTTTAAAGAAAGATCATTTGAATCAAATTCATTTGAAATAAAAGGAATTAAACCAAAATAAATTAAACTCGAATGAATTGTTGACTCAATAACATCATCGAAATAATATTTTACTTTTAAAATTGTCTTTTAAAAAATTTGATAATAAAAACTTAGTTTTTTCAATCCCTAATTTTATAACAAATAACACAATAAGATTACAAATTACACTTAAAAATAACAAAATTCAAATACCTAATTTGAATATCTAATTTTAATATCAAATCTCTAATTCATCTTTCAACCTTTGCTTCATATATCTAATTGCATAAACCTTACATATTATAAATTGAACCAAATAACAATTAATTTTTATAACAAATATCACTTAAATATTTAAAATTAAACAACATAAACCCTAAATCCTTAATTTCATAGTGTAAAGAGAAAAAAAATCTAGAAATATAACCTTGAAGTGGGCGGTGAATTGGTAAAAGATTACATGCGGGCAGTGGCAAGGGCCGCCGCAGTAGGCGGTAGTTCGACAGTGGTAGGCCGAACAACCGATGGTGGATACGTGGGATGATCGACAGTGTGGATGGATGGTGGCTGACTGGCTATGACCTGTGGGAAGGGACGAAGGGTCGAAGGGGGCATAGGGCAATGGATGTTTTTTTTTTATTATTATTTTAAGTTTTATGTTTGATTGAGTTATGGGTATTTAAGCTAATTAGTTGAGTTTTTTAAGTTGTTTAATGTTTTTTGTGCTTATTTTTAGAGTTAATTACATAAATAATCCCTATGGTTTATCTAAATAACATGTTTGGGTACTAAGCAAAAAAAAAAAAATAACAGGTTTGAGTACTCACTTTTATTTTTGTAACAAGTTTGAGTATTAACACTAACAGACGTTAGATATTCTGTTAAGTTTAAGGACATTTTAGTCTTTTCATATTATAGAATTATTTTATAAAATAGAGGGACTATTTGTGTAATTTAATTAAAATAGTATATTTATATATAACTCTACACACACACACACACACACACACACACACACACATATATATATATATATATATATATATATATATATATATATATATATATATATATATATATATATATATATATATATATATATATATATATATATATATATTGAATTACATCACTAAACAATAATACCTTCACCACCACCACTGTCGCCGGACATCACCGTCGACCACCACCACCGGTTAATTTCTTATTTGAATGTCCAAATGCTCTAAATCGAAGCTACAACCAAATTTAAGTTCACCCCCACCATCATTAACACTTCAATTTCAAGTGGTGATGGTGGCCAATGATGGTGCCTATATGGTGGTGGTTTACCCTTTTGATGATTTTAGGGTTTTCTTTAGTGGTTTATTGTGAATAGAAGGACAATCAGTGGTGATGGTGGCAATGGTAGCTGACAGGATAAACGATGTTGATGGCGGCTAGATGGTGGTGATGATGGGTCGATGGTGGTTATGATGGGTAGGTGGTGGTGATGGTGGCTGATGGGGAAAAAGGGATTGTGTAGGTGATGGTGACAGTGAGTAGATGGTGGTGGCGGTGGGTAGATGGTGGTGATGGTGGCCGACGGGGGGAAATGGGGGTTGGGTTTTTTAAAGTTATATGTAATTACAATAATGGTTCATGGATAAAAAAATATATAAAATTACAAAAGTAGTCTCTCAAAGGGTATTTTAGTCATTTTATTTAAACTTAACAGAAAAACTAACGTCTGTTTGTTTTAGTACCTTAACCTGTTACAAAATTTAAAATACAGTACCCCAACCTGTTACAAAAAAGTCTTAGTACTCAAACCTATTATTTTGAATAAATCACAGGGACCATCTATGTAATTAACTCTTAAATTTATTTTGGGCTTGTTAATTATTATTGCATTGGATTATTAGATATTTTGGGCTTATTAGTTATTTATGTTTTTATAAAATGTAATTATTTTTATAAAATATATAATTATTTTTTATAAAATTTAAAACTTTTTATTAAGTGTTAAGTTTAAGAAAAATTTAAGGGTAACGTAATCTTTTCTCAGGGTAACGGAAAACAGTACAATTTTTTTTACAAAAAACCGTTAATCTTTTTACACTGCTTCTTTTTCTTGCAAACACAAAGGAAATGTCAAAATTACCCCTACTACTGTTCATCAACTTGCAAAATCAATATATAGGATAATGTGGATACTACTTTGAATGCTCTTACACATAATTTCACAAAGTTCGGCAAAAAATAATCATTTCAAAAACTTTATGAATAATGTTTAAAAGATCCATTCGTCAACAACAAAAAGCAAAAATGAAGCCTAAGCAGCTAAACAAAACAAAATCACTGCAAAACCATACTTAAATTGAACTCTTAAAATCTACCAGCAGGCTCACGAAAAGAAAATCGCCTTTAAGCGCGCACAGGAGCCGGACCAGCAGCACCACCAGGACGCGCCCCTTGACCAGGTTTAGAACCATCATCCTGAAACAACATATAAACATGCACATTTCAATGACCACAAGCACACAACACAATAAAAGAATATTAACAAGCGAATAATTACCCTCGGGCGAGAGAACTTCTTTGGAGGCTCACGGTTCCTTCTATCTGTCCGTGAGCGAACCCTGACAACTTTAGAGTGAATCGCACAAGATACACAGTATTGCATCTTCACATACAACTTAGGAAGTGTGTATTCTGCAATAATAGATTAAATGATAATCATCAATTAAATTCATATTTAAATTCTCAAAAAAGATCAAGGAGTCATGATGAAGACTTACGGTCAAACGCACAAGCTTCTTGAACATCCCTGACCGCAGCTTGTTCAACTATGTTCCTCACAAGGAATCTCTTGATAGCTTTGTCCTGAAGTCAACAATTGGGCCTCATAAATAATGAAGTTCTTTTGTAATGTGAAAAGAGTTGTGCTTTTATTATATACAAAATTTAAAAATATATATATTTAATAAATTTTTTCTAACACTCGCACAAAACAATCAAATTTTGGGTTGTCAAGTTGGTCACAACCAAAAAAAATAGGTAATGTTTAAATCCTACTAAATTAAACAAGACATGTCAACCTGTTTAGAACATGATTACAATAAGCCAACCAATTTTGACTACAACCTGTTAACAACATGGACCCTATTTAAAACTTGATTACACACCACCAACCGAATTTTACCTACTAACAAGTGGTGTTTTTGTTTACATCGTTTTACTCGTGTCGTTGTTAGGGCTACATAGCTTAAAAGTATTCGGATTAGGATTGATATTTTTGACACGAATAGTATTACAGGTAATGTCTGGTTTTACAAATATCAACTTGTCAACCCACCACCTTCAAACAGACATAACTGACAACATCACTCGTAACCATATTGATGCGATTCACACGCCGAAAGAGTATATACAAAATCCAAAAGCATTTTATAGCAATGTCTCCATTCCCAAATTCTTGTAACTTACTAGCTATAAGCATAGCAAACAACTTTTAAAGTGTAATTTACTGACCACAAAACAAAATCTTATAATTGTATACTTTAACTATAAGTGAATTCTAAATAGAGTTAATTGTCATATTTGTCCCTGAGGTTTGATGTTTTTTTTCGTTTTCATCCAAAAACTTTATATTTTCTTTCTTTGTCCCTGACATTTTAAAAACTTGTCATATTCATCCACTTCCGTTAACTCCGTTTGTTTTACCCGTTAAGCGGACATCAGCTTTGAATATTAAGAGCAATCTTATAATGTTTGAATGTTCGGGGAAATTGAACAATGCTTATTTAAGTTTTTTTTACCTGCTGAAGTGCAAAAGTAACTAACTGCGTCTCACATGATGTGTACGTGATGGCTACTTAACAGGTAAATTAATGAGGTTAACAAAAATGGATGAAAATGACGAAATGTATAAAAAACCTCATAGTCGAAAATGGCAATTTACTCTTCTAAATATAAGCAAATTACCAACATTAAATGCATATCAAGTTTCTCAGAAACATAAAATCATACGCCCAAAATACATTCTCCATCCTAAATTCACAAATTACGCATAACAATAAGTGATAATACATTCATGGATCCCGAGTTATATAAATAATCACAAAAGTAAGCTTAATTCTCATAATAAGAGGCTAAAATGTGAAGATAACAACGACAATTAAGAAGAAGATTAGACCTTGGGGCAACATTTGCCGCAATTGGAGCATCGAACAAACTTCACGTGGCCGCGACCATGCTTGTTGCGTCCACCGTTTCTTCTCTTGAAAGTCTGTAAATGTTTTCAAAGAACAGATTAATTTGGTGAAAATTGATTAAACATGTGTCGACAGTGGTGATCAGAATGAATAATGTGGTCGGAAACTGACCATATCGCCGGTATCCTTCGAGGGTTACGGGTGGAGAACACTCCGCCGTCAGCTCTTGTCCTTCAGCATCAATGTATAAGAGAGGATTTTATATGGTAGGTTTTTTAGAACCCTAGTGAATTGCTGGTCCATCAACTAATTTGGGCCCATCGGGTATTAAAGGGGCTGTTTGAAATCTCATGTTCGGTCCGGGCAAGAGATTGTCACAAAACTGACTAGGTGATGGGTTGTTTTAAAACTGACCGGATAAGAGGAAAAATATGCATGGATTAGTGGTGTCGGATCGGGTCAGACGCGAAAGAGTGAAAATCAAACACGTTGACCGGGTAAAATGTCTGACCGGGTCAGTGGGTCAGACATTTTGATCAGGTCAGAAGCAAATCAAACAGCCCCTAAGTTATTAACATAAATATCTTTATTTTTTTCATATATTATTTTTTATACGAAACCGTTTGCCTCGTGTTAAGAAGTTGTATTGCAAACATGGTCGGCTTAATGTATTTTAGAGCTTCAATCAAAATAAAAAAATAGGGCTCTTTTAAAAAACGCAATCTAAACAAAAGCAACGTAATGAGAAAGCAACCTGATCAAATTTATTTGAACAAAAACAATAAATTAAAGAAAATTTGGTATGTTAACCATGAGTCTTTGATATTTGATTTCTTTGAAGAAAAAAAAGACAAAGAAGGGCTAGCCGATGTCGATTAGATTAATAAAAAAGGAAGGAACTAAGGAAGGATCGTATGCTTAACGAATTGTATGAATTTGTCTCTACAATAACTAATCAAATCATCAGATTTTTTATTGATACTCAACTATCAAATGTTATTCTCGCTTCAAAATTTCAATAGTTCATATAATACTAAAGCCCACTATAATTTTTTTTTGAAGGGTCTCTTATTATTGAGGGGTTGAGGTGGGAGGTGCAAGCTTAATGCATCACAGATTATAGTATAGGGTCGCCCTTGATTGCAAAGGTGTCTTCCTTAAACATTAAGGCTCATGCTTTATGATAAATTAAATGATAAACTTATGAGTGGAGGACACCATATTGTTTCTCTGACAAGGAAGATATCCTACATGCTTTTTTCTTGTTACAAGTTCGAAGAAATCAATAGCAATCATTTCAATAGTCTAGGGAGCGACCACCTCTTAAACATATCAATAATCTAGGTGATGATCACCTCTCTATCTTCTTAAAAATATAGATAGTGATCACCTTTAGATCATTTGATATACTCATTGCTCTTTTATGAGGTTGATGTTGCTAATTAGGGCAGTGTGAGAACATCATGCTCTTCATCTCGGTGTCGTGAATATGAACGTCATGTGGAGGTGTAGCATTGTAGCTGTGAAAATGGATAGCAGTTATGAAGATGGATAGTAGTCATATAACCGTTGGAACCGTTCATATTTTAACTAAAAGTAATAATTTTTTTGCTATTTTGTTTAAATTCTACAATAACAACTTATTTTTATTAATTTTACACACTTTCAACAACAATTCTTATAAAAATTAGATCCACATAACAAAAATAATCCTTTCTGACGTCTCTCACCACTAATGTTTTCAGAACCGTACCGGACAGTGAACCGGACACCTTGCTAATATGCTGGTCGGACCGGATATAAAAACCGGATAAATTATAAT
Organism: Flaveria sonorensis; assembly: GCA_025506505.1. NCBI lineage: Eukaryota > Viridiplantae > Streptophyta > Magnoliopsida > Asterales > Asteraceae > Flaveria > Flaveria sonorensis. The sequence goes on along the minus strand of CM046425.1, from coordinate 14,031,190 downwards.
TATTCTAATGAATATATATATAAAAAATACTAAAAATCATGATATATATAAAAACTGGTACAACTGGTTTGACTGGTCCACGACTGGTTCAACCGGTCTGGGATCTGGTCCGATCGGTCCGACAACTTTCAATGTCAAAATGGTTTTAAGCACCGAACAAGACATTATTGGAGTCCGGTCCCCGGTCCGACCAGTCATTTCCGTCCGGTTTTCAAAACGATGCTCACCACCACCAAATTACTTGTGTTATGATCCAGATGTGTTTTTTCTTCCCCGTAAGGAGTATCAATTTAAGACCACCTATGAAGAGTCTAAAAGAAAAGCTCCAATTGAAGCAAGAAAAAACCAAGAGGGATGATTTCAGAATCTTGATAAGTAACATCGATCATCTTGTCTGGGCCTCAATGTCAAAGCTTGAATGCAACAATTATCTAAAATTGTGGTTATTAGTGGTCTTTAGCTATTTTTATGATATTTTTGTTTTTAAAATTTGTTATGTACTTTTTTATTATCAATAAATTTTTTTACTTCATTTTAATGCATTTTCTGTTTTAAAAGGCAATTGTTTTAAAATTAATAGATACTAGGGTTTATACCCGACGTGCATTGCGCATCTTAAAACTGATCGAACCCGAGCTTCGCCGTGGGAGCCAATTTCGTCAAAAGCTCGGAGAGACATGCTACTACATTGCCATCGCCTATCAAACATGATATCTTCCCATACAAACAATTATCACCGTCAGATCATATTTACATAGAGGTTCACAAATGACGACACTGTCAACATAACTGAACACAATTAAACTAAAAAAACTACCATAAAAGATTAGTCGAGATGCCAACATGTTCTCTATTGAGACCATCATCATCATCATCATTGAACCAAAACACATTCCAAACCTAAAACATATAGAATAGAACGACCAACAACATGCATACAAGCATCAACGCAACAAAACATCATCACCAGACAAATCGTAACAGGCCAAACATTAAAAGAATAATCCAAAATAATACAAGAACAAACATAAATAGACAAAGGGGTTCTTAGATGAAGAATTCTCATCATCACAGAACTAAAATAGCATCTAGATATGAAAATTTCAAAATAAAGCCCTAAATAACAGATGTATTAGATATAATTGATTCTCAGGTGAGACATTCCTTATCATCATCGAACAAAGATAAGCAACAACACCAACAAAAGGCCAACAAAAGAGATTTAACAGGTTCTGAGGTGAGGGTGCCCTCATCTTCACCAAATAGATTTATCGTTCAGATCAGAAACTTTCAAAAACGAACCACAACTAACATGTCTCCGCAACACACACGCCACCATATGAAGTCATCGAAGACGGTCGAGCGGCATCCAAATCGAATCGAAAACTGATTACAAGTGTTACACCCCGACCAATGGTGAAATCATCGGGGCGAACGAATGTGAATCAATTGTTCATAGCAGATGGAATTAAATAAGTTGAAATAATGTTAAATGCCATTTTCATTGAATAAAACTAATCAAACAATATATTACAATCAAATAAAAACTCAAGTAAATATAATGATATTGGCTTTAATTTTTTACTAAGTTCAAGCCTTAAATGTGCATTTAGAAGTCTACTAATTTGTATTCCTAAAATCATGTGAAAAATTAACAAGTCAGCTAACGAATTAACAGGTGAGTAAACACAGGTTTGAATACATATATAGATTGATTAAAATGATTGAAAACAATTTAATTCACATGGTAATATCAAGACTTATAATGCAATATAACATAAAAAGACAAACCAACACAAACGAACCTAATGACTAAATTGACTCAATCCGCAGACGAAGCCTTATAGAATGTATGATTCCGGTTTCAATCACCACGCGAATAAACAAGTGAGGTCGGTTTGTCAAACCAATAGATCTATTATTGTTACCATGATTTAATAAATTAATGATTATGTTATCATTCAGTTTATTTAACTATGAACACATAATTACAAGTAATAACATAACATGTTTTAAATTAAATTTTAAATGAAATAACAATTAATATTAATGATTGAATATTGAATCACATGATTTCCCCAAACAATAAACATATAAAATGGTCTATGAATACTCATAAATTATGTATAAGCGTTTTGGAATTGATAAAATGCTAGACTTGACACCAAAAATTTCTCACAATTCAACCTAAGGTTTGATGTCTTTTTGTTAGAATAATAATGATTAAAGGACTAGATATGAATTAGGGTTTCAATTGGGATTTGGATCTAACAAATGATTTTAAAATAATATAATGAATTTATTAGGCTTGATTAAATAAAATAAATAAATTAAATGATTAAATTTGAAAATAATAACAAATAAATAGTGAACTAAAATTATAAAATATTATTTAAATATTTAATTTATGTTAAATGAGGTTTGAATATTATAAAGAGAAAATAGAATAATTAATTTGTTAATTAATTTTTTAGTGATTGAATTATTTAAATGACTTGCAAAATAATTTAAAATAATTTAGGTTGAATTTAAAAATTATTTTATAAAGTTTTAGAAAAACTTTTAAATAATTTATATAATGATTTTATATTGTTAATCTTTGCATAAAGAAAAATAGGAAAATTATATGATTTAAAATTTCAAAAAATTAAATAAAGATTTCTAGAATAATATGATTGACAAAATAATTCTTATATAGTTTTAAGACTTATAAGTAAACTTGATAATAGTTTTATATCATTTTTATTCTTTCAAAGATAATTAAATGTAAAAATTTATATCTTTTAAGATTTTCAAAAATTAATTAATAAATTTTTTGAAATGGTTTTAGTTAGCAAAATAATTTTTATATTAATTTGATAATCTAATAATAATTTTCTGAATTTTAAAATGTAAAAAAAAACTCATTAAAAAGAAAATGGCAGAGGCCCGGTTTGAACTCGGGACCTCAGGGTTGTAGTTGATGAGTTACTAGTGAGCCAGAGGCCCTAAATCTTATTTAAATTCGAAATAGATACATAAGTCCTTTAACTCGAGAAAATCCCAATTTCATATGAACCCTAGAATTGAATTGAATCCAATTGAACATCAATTCGGCCTTGTTGACAGAAATAAACATGGGAGTTTTGATTGGCACATGAAATCGATTGTGTGAGTGTGCGGAATTACCTGGATTGAAAATGAAATCAATGAATATAGAAAGAACTAGGTCACGGCTTAGGTGAATCTGGTTCGAGACTATTGCGATGATAATAGTCCAATTGGTTTGGTGTGAAGCCTTATCAAATGGTTATGAATAATAGTCTTTTAACAATCGCTAGTAAAATTGAGTGGGAGATGATGAATGACCAAGTTGTAGTTTGCGATACATGTTGTTATTAGAATGTGTAATATGTGTGTTTGATAAGAGAAATCGAAAGCATGGAAAGTTTGAAGGCGTTATAAAAAATGTTTAGCAATGATTAAATATGTCCAATTTGGTCAGTTTTAAGTCAATCGACTTCAATGTTGAACCGGGGAGGGGGGGGGGTGTTTCGGGTTTGATTCAAGTGTAATTACATGTTTTAATCAAAATCTCGAGCATGGTTGACTTCATACTGATCTTATGAGCATTTTTGATTCAATTTATTGATTAATTTTATCATGAATGATGTTGAAACAGTTCATAGATTTGAATGGGATTTCAATTTTGGGTTCAAATGGGTCATAACATCCAAAACATTTGAATCTGAGTGGTTCTTCGAGTTTGAAACTGTCCTGTGAATCGAATGGGTCGGTTTGATTGAATTAAAGTGGTCGAATTTAAGAGTTTTGAGGCTTGCCGGAGTCGCCGGAGGTTGGCCGGAGAAACACGGAACAGTCGACGGTGGAATGATGGGTTTTAATTTATATATACACTTTGGGTCCCTGTGGTTTTAAGAGTTGTTATTTTATGTTAAAAATTGTTTAATTCAAGTTTTAAGATTTACAAATTAAACCCTAAACTTTGAAACTATTATTTTATATAATAAATAAAATTATTTATAAAACTTTATAAATTCTTACAAATCTTATAAAAACTTTATGATTTAATTATTTATTTAAATTTAATAACTAAAACTCACAAATGACAAATAAAACTTTATAACTTTATAAAATTTATTCTATAAATTATAAAATTATTATAAATTGATTAAATGATATAATAAATAAAAACCGAATAATATAATTCACAAAATTAGTTAAATAACACATTTATTGCTTTTGAATCATCAAAATAAAAATAATTTAAGTAATATGTTTGATGACTAAACGGGTTATGGTTTTCATTTTCAAAATGGAACAAATATTACAACAAGAACCATCATCTCGTGGATGAGACGACGCTAAACTAAAAACTGACTTGCGCGCGCCAACCACAAATAGTAGAGACGTGGAAGAGAAGGAGCAACATACGCGATCACACCACCACCAACAACATCGAATACGGCAAGGAGACCACCGCTAACCGCTTGCTCCACCTCAACCACAAAGGACACGACCACCGTAGCCGCAACAACGATGTTGGGTGAGAAAGAGACGCACCCATCAAACCGTGACCGCCATCGTGGCCCTTTCCACCACAAACCACAACGGGGAGGCCGTTGTTAGCCATCAAAGGCGGTCGATAGAGACCACTGGCGGTGTCCATATCGGAGCGATCAGGACCGGTGGTTCCTTCCATGGTTGTGGCGGTGCAGGCGACGGTAGTGAACGGAGAAGAGGGCAGCGAAAGTAAAGAGACCTTTCTCTCACTACAAAGAACCCAGTGCAAATAGGAAGGGTGCTCCCCTTCTTTCTTGCTTAAACACGTGGGTAGGGGGGGCAAATGCAAAAGTCATCAAACATGTGTGGATAAACCACAAACATATCAAACACTCCTATTTCTTCAAGTTTCTTTTTAAAATATTTGTTATAAATATGTAAATAAAAAATAAAAACGGTTTAATAGTATTGAATAATGGGTTTTTCCTTGGGTGAAAGATGGGTCAAAAGATGATGAAATGTGGTGACATGACGCATATAGTGAAGAATGGTGAGGTTGGGTACACCACATGACCCACTCATCACTAACTTTAGTACTAATCACCGCTTACATACCAGCATATATGGTAACTTTACTAGAACTTTCAGTTTCATTTGCCATTTTCTTGTTATTATCTTAAGAGCAAAGGATATACACAACACTCAAGCAAGCGCAAGTAGAAACAACCAAGATTTGTGCCAGGTATATTCTTTGACGACTGTCTTTTCCGATGCTTTGATTTTCGGTTTGATTTGTCATGTATAATCGATTATATCTCTCGGAACTGCATCTTGATTTCCCTTCTATAATTGTCTATATAAGTGTTCGTCGCACCTTGATTTGTCTTATATATTCTTTTATATCCCTGCTCGCTGCACCTTGATTTGTCGTGAAAGTGGTATATGATAGTATCGTAGAATCATTCAATGTTCTTTATGTTTATTGAATGTTCATATGTCATCTTTGTACTATTTGTAGTGTTTGATGTTTGAAATTAATTATTCTGTTACTTTGGTATTGTTCTAACCGTGCCATGCTTTGTATTTTTATTTTATTGTTAGGTTTAGTTTTTGTCATTTACGATAGCATCATTGTTTAATTTCCCGGATGTAGATGATGAATCGATCATGCTTAGTTTTTAAATTGATTATTATGAGTAGAATCATTCAATGTTCTTTATGTTTAATCAATCCTGTTTATATCTCAACTTTGTACTATTGGCATAGTGCTTGATGTTTGAAGTTAATTACTCATTTTCTATGAAATTGTTCAGTAAACTCGTATATTACACGTGTTGAATAAATAAAATATTTAATACAATATAAATTTATCAACTATAAAAGGATATTATAAGATAAGATGTGATTGAAATTAAGTATAAGTAAAAAAATAATAAAATAATAATATCGACTTTATAAACTTTTGTTTATAAACCGTTTTTGTTTTTTAGCAAAAAAAAAACATTTTGTTTCAAAATATACCGTTTTAAAAAAAAATATCATTTTAAAATTTTCTTTAATTATAACTCTCAATTTTAATGATTTTTGGTTTATAAATATTTTACATTTTAATACCTGAATTTTAAATTATTTCTTATTAATATAAAAAGTATGATGTTTTAGAAAAGTTTCTTATTTTATAAAAATTTGCTTATTTAGAAATAACATTAATAAAGAAAAATCTCTTTTATAATTTGTTAAAAAACTATTTTTAATCTTAAAAAAATTAAATAATATTATTAGTAATTAATGTAATTATTTAATAGAAGAGATAAATGATAAAATTTTGGTAAAAAGTAATATTATGTTATCACGTGTCCTCCTTGATTACTATTTTATAATACTATAAAGATAAAGGTTACAATAGTAGTTGGTACCAACGTTATTTTTAAAATATTTGGATTAAAATTTCTCTAGTTGATAGTATATATGAGTTGCAAAAACGACTAAGAGAAATATTATTTACGTTTTAAATTTATTCAAAGGCTCATAGAAAAAGTTAGAAGAGAGTTTGTTTAAATAGTCAAAGATATGGGCAAAAATCATGGAACTGGAGTGGGAAGGTTAGAGATTTTTCACTTTAATTGATTTATTTGTGTGCTTCTGTGTAGTTTTTGTTTGCTGGGGTATCCGCGTGTGTTAGCACCTTGCTGGTGCATTAAAATTAAAACTCTTGGGGTGGGACCCGCCGTGAGGGCACGGTGACCCCTACGCCGCACGACAACACTGCCGTATCCCCTCACATCTTTTCTGGTGAAGCACGGCAAACCCACGGGTTTTGTTGGTCCTTGTGACTGTTAATAGTATCGTTACCCCCACCCCCACCCCCACCGCCACCCCGACGACTACTTTAAAAAAATTTAAACACTACAATTACCAAATATTACCACAAATTTTGTACATCAATCTCAAATATCTCTTCTACCCATTTCAAATATTATATATTATAAAATACATCAAAAAATCCATGAAATCTTGACCCAAACCATCAAAAAACATATACCGAAGGTGCGTGCGGCTCCAAGTGAAACGACTACTTCTACGCAAGTGTTTAACCCACTATAAGGATCATCATATACAATGCAAATCGATCTCGTGAGGAGAATGTGAAATGTAATTGCTCACAGTGTAAAGATTGAATAAGTAGAAGACAAGAAGAATAGAATTCAAGCAACAAAATGTAAATAAACTTTAAAGTATATTGCTCTCTGATTCAAAGTGTTTACAAGTGTGAACAAAATCAGGAAATCTCATAAATCTATTTAATTACATCAAAAGCAAACTATTTATACTAAACCCAAAAAGATCTCGCGCGAGAAGTAAGTTCTCACGCGGATCTATAGTTCTCACTCGACTTGACTGATTTTTGTTATCTTCATTTGATTTTCCGAGCCTCTAGGTTCAATCCCTACACCACCACCACATACAAGGGATTGGTTTCACAACTCGTAGATTCGTCTCAACCGTCTCCAACAATGCCTACATATCAAACCCCACCATCATACTATCACGCAACTATAACCACATATCAATCCCCATAATTTTCTTATTACCAAAACATCCTGCATGCTTTTCAAAACCCACCCATCACATAAAAGAAAAAGAGCCGAAGAAGATGAAGAATAAAATAATGAAGAATATGATGATCTTCAAGTTATGAAAGTGAAGATAAAGATATTCATGCGGCAGGAAACCCCCCCCCCCCCCCCCCCAATCAAAATCTAAGTCGAAAGGTAAATCAAAAACCCGGCTACAAACAAGCGTTGAGATGCAAATGAGGAGGAAGCTTTGGCCAAGGGTTATATCTATGTATCCGAAGACCCTATATATTATTTTTATTTTTAAATATGTAGAAACATCATTGGTCGAGCAGAAGCAACGACGAGGATGTAATCCTCAAAACGTTAACCGAATACAAAAAGGTTTACGATTAGGAAAGGTTTTACAAGCGTCAAGGCATGAAATGTTGTAAAAAACTATGCTAAATGGGAGCCGGTGGAGATTATGGTTGCAGAGTATGGTACTTAAAACAACAAAGAGGATAAAAACTTTAGAAACATGCCAATACATAAGCTCAAATGAGCCCATTACTAGCCCCCTTTCTGACCTCAATGAAAACGCCACACCAATTGGGCTGAGACATAAAGGCAATTAAGCAGGGTAGTCTTCGATTAAAACAACAATGAACTAGGCCATTAGCAACTGCAAAGCGATGAGGGAGAAAGAAATGGAGTAAAAATGGGAACAAGAAGTGCTTTGTATGAAGTAACCGAATCGAAATTGACCATCCTAGACTTACAACGAGATACGTTGCTTCCAAAACACTAGACCAGGATAAAGATTTATCTTAAACCGCATGGCAATGTTACCGAGCCGATGTTGAAAAACGTCTTAGAACTCAAACGACAAATTGCCCGGCTACGTGGTTAGGAATTGATTTATAGATTTTAAGTTTTAGTATATTATTATTTTTAATGTTTTTAATTTAATAAAGTTTTTTTTATTTTAGTTTGTAATTTTTTAAATTTTATGAAGTAATTTATTTTTTTTAAGATTTCATATTTTTTTTATGAAAAACATCTCTAATCGATCCATTTTCCTAGGAAGAAATAAAAAATGCAGTTTGGGAATGTGGAGAATAGAAGACACCGGGCCCAGACGGATTTAGCTTTGGTTTTGTAAGATGTTTTTGGACTAAACTGTTGCCTCTAATAAAGATGGCGATGGATCAGTTTCACTGTTTAGGTTCGACAAGCAAAGGTGTAAATTCTAGCTTCATTCATTTAATAGATAAGATTCACTACTTATTGATCGATGTCGTGTGATCGGTCAAAAATATACTTAGAATAGTGCCTAATCACCCTTAATAGTAAACGGCAAGAAGGGTGTCAAATTCACAGCGAATTACTGGAAAGTATTAGTAATAACTAAATTAGAAACATTAAACATTAAAAAGAAATTTGCTTAATTTATTGATTTAAGAGATTATGAAATTAGCAAAAGCAAGTTTGGATTTTTAACAATCTTGGAGAAAAAGCAACTCACTTTGGGATTCCGGTTTGATAATATTATATTATCTTATTTAAAACTAGTAAGAAGTCATTAGTGGTGACTCTATACGTGACAAAATCTAAATGCCGACTATAGGTTAAACTTTAATCGACTCCATGCACATAATCATCAATTCAAGAAGATAAACCTAACTTCAAAACCAAATACACAATGCTGAAGATAAACCAAAGTTATATGATATTAGAAGTAGGTTTTAACCACAATCAAATTGTTTACTTGATCAAATCACATCTTGAATATATAGAGCCTTAAAGGTTCACAATTTAATCTCAAAATAAGATTACAAGTAAGAAAGACAAAAACTTGCGCAAACTCATTTCTCAAAGTGAATCACGAACGACTTAGCCTTGCATCCTCATCGATTCTTCAACACGAATGGAATTGAGCATGAATTCGGATGATAATGGTGTTCGAATGCCTTTGGAATGCTGAAAATCCGTCCTTGATTGTTGTGATAGAAGATGGTTTTTGTTCTAGGGTTAACATCCTTCTAAATCCCCCTAATTTAGGTGAAAATCTGCAAAACACGAAGCCCGGCATTAGTGGCGCCCGTAGTAACGTTGGTGACTCCAGCTTGATGTTAATCCAGGCGTCAGAGTTGGTATCTATGAGTAGGTTTCAGATCTACTGACGCTGGTGGCATCGATAGCTCCCAGAGTGGCGTCAATAGTGCCACCATTGATGCAATTTTGATTCTCACTTGTATTTTTTTGAGATCTTTCCGTTGATAGGTAGTGGGTTCCGTAAATCTTTTTCTAGCTCAAGTTATATTTGTTTTAAGCTACCACGATCATGCAACATCTTTTCTGCGTTTCTTGATCTCCCGGCTTTTAATTTTCATCCTGTTTCTTTCATAATATTAATATTCTTCATTTTTATCCTACAAACACATGAATATCCCAAAAGTAACACCATTTCTCATAGATTAATATGTAAAATACGAAAATAAATCCTTTAAAAACTTTAACCATCCGATCACTCATCCATGTTCACACAATATAGACCCATTACTTTGGTGGGAATGACACACAAAATAATTTCAAAAGTATTAAGAAATAGATTAGGTGATTAAGGATTTGATTGGTAATACACAAAACGCAATTTTAAGTGGGAGAAATGTTTGAGTGGCCCTTTGATAGCAAATGAAATCATATCATGGGCTAAGAAAAACAAAGTAGAAATGATTATTTTCAAAGCTGGTTTTGAAAATGCTTATGATTCTTTAAATTGAATGTTTCTTAATGACGTTATGAAGTAGATGGGTTTACTGGATTTATGGCAAACTTGGATTTGTGGTTGTTTGGAGTCAAGTTGGGTGTCGATGTTAATAAATGGATCCCCTTCAAAGGAGTTTAAAATTCAATCTTTCTTCCTCTTTATTTATAGCCATGGAAGCTCTCAATTCAATAATAATTAAAGCAAGAATGTTGGGCTTTTTTCATGGCAAACAATTACCAAATGATTGGCCACTTATTTCTCATCACCAGTACGCTAACGTTATGTTTGTGGGTCAAGGAACAATGGTCAACGCCAAGAATTTGGTGAGAATACCAAAGGCTTTCAATTTGGCGTCTGGATTAAAAGTCAACATGGGAAAGATATGATGTTCGGAGTGAGTCTTATACAAGCAAAAACATAAACATTAGCGAAGAAGTTGAGATTTCGGCATGGCGTTCTACCATTTACATACTTGGGACTTCCAATTGGCGCCAACATGAATAAAGGAGCACATTGGAACTCAGTTATTTGAAAATGAATTCTAGATTAACAAGATGGAAGGCGAAAGTTCTATCATTCGCGGGTAGTATCACTCTTATCAAAGCTATCTTAGGAAGTCTACCTAATTATTACTTGTTATTATCTAAAGTTCCCAAGAAGATTGTCAAGACAATGGAAGGAATAAGAAGTTTTTTTTAAGGGGAGGAGATGAAAACAAATCTAAAATAAGATGGGTAGCATGGGAGAGAATAGTGACATCCAGAGACAAAGGCAGCTTGGGCGTCGGTGGAATAAGAGAAGATAACATAGGGCTGCTAACAAAATGGTGGTGGTGAATAAAATCATGTTAAGATTAATTGTGGGTTAATCTTTATTATTATCCCCACTTTTGTGGGTTAGTTAGTTTGGGTTTATCCTTGTCGATGTGTATATATATCGACCTCCTCTTGTAAATTGATTGATCGTGATCGATTAAGAATAAAAAGATCAAAAGCTTCTGAACCATTTTCTATATAGTATCAGAGCGGAAGATCCACACAAATTTTAAATCTTAATTCCATGGCAGACGACAAGCAGGTTGGTGGAGGCAAGACCGACGGAGAAGTGACCGATGTCAACTCACCATTCTACATACATGCGTCTGATTACCCTAAACAGATGCAGGTGAATGATGTGCTGAATGACAACAACTTCAGCGAATGGAAGCAGGAGATGACCAACTTCCTATTCACGAAAAACAAAATTGGATTCATAGATGGATTAATCAAGAAACCCGAAAAGACCTCAGGAACTTACATGGCCTGGATGAGGGCCGATGCAATGATCAAGGGCTGGCTAACAACAACCATGGAGAAAGAGATACGAACCAGCATGTGGTACACAAACACCACGGTTGAGATCTGGTTGGATTTAGAAGAACGCTTTGGAAAAGAAGGAGCTCCCCGTGCGTATGAACTGAAACAGACACTCAGCGCAACGAGGTAGAATGGAACATCTGTCTCTGCATAGTGGTATATGGGATGAATTACAACTAGTTCTTCCAACACAACGATGCTCCTGCGAAGGATGTACCTGCGGTATAGGCAAGAAGCTCAACGAGTTGAAAGAAAAGGAATGACTCTATGAGTTCTTGATGGGCCTTGATGAGGAGTTCTCAATCATCAAAACTCAAATCTTAGCCATGAAGCCCACCCCCACCTTGGGGGCGGCTTACCATCTTGTGTCCGAAGACGAGCAACAACGAGCCATTATGGGAGGTGTCAAACGACCTGAAGCAATGGTTTTCCAGGTCGGATACACAGGCCGAAAGACAGGACCAAGCATGCAGGGAGGAAGTAAAAACCTACACAAAGGAGCAAAGGTGGCGACCAACGACAAACCTGAAAAGTGTTCCTTCTGTGGAAAGGATGGGCACAACAAAGATGGATGCTTTAAATTGATTGGGTACCCCGACCAGTGGCCAGAGAAAGAAAAGAAGGAAAAGCCAAAACTACAGGCAGCATGTGTGGAAATAGGGCCTAGCCCTATCTCGGGCCTTACCGATGAGCAATATCAAATGTTCGTAAAACACTTCAAGGAAGAAGCCAAAGTGCCGACTAACAATGCAGCCTCGATTGTAAACGTGGCAGGTAGACTTAACATCAATGATGGTTGGTTTGTTGATTTAGGCGCAACCGAACACATAACTTACAGAAGCGACCTCCTTGACAACAAAGTCACAAACACAAGAGACGCTCCTGTTATAGTTCCAAATGAGGAAGCAATACCAGTTTTCGGTAAAGGAGAACACACCTTACCGTGAGGTATTAAGATAAAGGGAGTCTTGCATGTGCCGAATTTTAATTACAACCTCTTATTAGTTCGAAAGCTTACAAAGGATCTTAATTGTGCAATAACATTCTTTTCGGATTTCTTTGTCATGCAGGGGTTGGTGATGAGGGACTTGATTGGCACGGGTAGTTGCTCAGGTGGGCTATACTGAATGAGGGCAATAGAGAAAGAAAGAAAGGCTTTAATGGCGTCAGTCTAGGTTTGGCATAAGAGATTTGGTCATCCATCAAAAGAGAAGTTGTCTTGTTTAGATTTTCTTAAAGGTGTTTCCATAAATAATCAAGTCAAAGTATGTGAACCTTGTTTAAAGGCAAAACATACTAGACTTCCATTCCCTATTAGTACAATAAAAACATTCGATTGTTTTGATTTGATCCATTGTGACATTTGGGGAAAGTATCGCACTGCTTCTAAGACAACGACAAATTATTTTTTAACCATCGTAGATGATTTTAGTCGAGCCGTATGGACATACCTTATCAAGCATAAACACAAAGCAAGCACATGTTTAATGGACTTTCATAAGATGATTAAAACACAATTTGGTAAATAAATCAAGCGAATAAGATGTGATAACAGGGGGGAGTTCGTTTCCAACAAGATGTTTGATTTCTATGCTCAAGAAGGAATAATATTAGAAACGTCATGCCCATACACCCCACAAAAAAATGGGGTGGTAGAACACAAGCATAGGCATCTTTTGGAAACAGCCCGGTTGCTTCGCTTTGAGGCAAAGTTACCAAAGAAATTTTGGGGTGAATGCATCTTGATAGCAATCTATGTCATAAACCGACTTCCCTCGAAAGTAATTCATAATGTCACACCTTATGAGATCCTTTTTAAACAAAAGCCAAATTATGAACATATGCGTGTCTTTGGTTGTTTGGCATATCATAAAAGCACAGACCGGGGGTGACAAGTTTGAGTTAAGGGTGAGGCTGGGAATCTTTGTGGGATACCCGCAAGGCACAATAGGTTATAAGGTATACGACATTGAAAATAAGAAGATAATAATATCGCGAGATGTTAAGTTTATTGATAACAACTTCCCAATGAGCCACGTTGAACTAAATAAAGATGATCAAAAGGATGATATCTTTTGCTTCCCATCAGAAACAGAAACATACCCAAAGGAACATACCCAAAGGAACCAAACCTATATCCAATGAACCCACCTGTTGAAGAAAGTAGTGTGCCAGCACATGATTCCACTTCGGACACACATGTGCATGAGGATACTTTCGAGGATGTTAACGTACAAGTGGAGCAACAAAGTCCATCATCACATGCCCAAGGCCAAGAATTGCCCATGCAACCTGATGAAAATAATGGGTTTCCTAACAGCTCAATCGAGTCCGAAGCTAGCCAACCAGCAGTAGTTAGAGAAAAAAGAACCATGACTTAGCCAAAACACCTCAATGACTATGTCATGAACCTTCCCCCTTTGGTAAACCACTCTCAACCCGCAGCCCATCAAGGCACCTCAACCGTACACCCTCTAGCTCACTCTGTCTCTTATTCTAATTTTTCGGCACCTCACAAAACCTTTTTAGCGGCCATCGATACACACGATGAGCCAAAATGTTTCAACCAGGCTATGCAGGATGAAAGGTGGAAAGAAGCCATGAAGCGGGAAATCCAAGCTCTCAAACAAAATGGGACTTGGACACTCGAAAGGCTACCAGATGGGAAGCGAGCTAGACTCAAAATGGGTCTATAAGATCAAACAGAAACTAAACGGAGAAGTTGAGCGATACAAAGCTCGTCTTGTGGCCAAAGGTTTCACTCAAATGGAGGGCGTTGACTTTCATGAAACGTTTGCACCAGTTGCAAAGCTTGTAACAGTTCTCACATTGTTGGTTGTCGCTGTTAAAAGGGATTGGATCATACATCAGCTTGACGTTAACAACGCGTTCTTGCATGGTGATCTGGAAGAGGACGTACATGAAACTACCGCAAGGCTTTGCCAAATAAGGAGAAACGAGAGTCTGCAAGCTTAAGAAATCGTTGTACGGGCTAAAACAAGCTTCTTGAAATTGGTATCACAAATTCACAGCCACCCTGCTCGATCTACAGTACAAACAATCACACGCTGATCATTCATTGTTCATTTTCAAAGACGGGGGTGTTTTTTTGGCTATGCTAATTTACGTAGACGACGTGATTATTGTGTGTAATGACTCGACAAAGATTAAGGAGACCAAGGCATATCTTGATGCAAAATTCAGTATCAAGAATCTTGGAACACTGAAATACTTCTTGGGTATAGAAGTGGCGCGAACTCGAGAGGACCTGGTATTGTGTCAAAGGAAATACACGTTAGACATATTAGCAGATAGTGGACTAGAAGGGTGTCAACCTAGTCAAATTTTCAATGGAGCAGAATCTCAAGTTGGACAAGGGTGATGAGGAGGACCCAGTTGACCCAGGTAAATACAAACGATTGGTCGGAAGATTGCTTTATCTTCAGGCCACTCGCCCCGACATCACGTATGCTATCAATGTTTTGAGCCAATTTGTGTCGAATCCAAAACAGAGTCACTATGATGCAGCCATACGGGTTCTTCGTTACCTTAAATCCTCATCAAGCCAAGGCATACTTCTTCCCAAAGATGGAGGTTTCAAACTTACAGCTTACAGTGACCCTGATTGGCTCGGGCGCCCATATTCTAAACGTTCCAGGACCGGATACTTGTTAACATTCGAGGGTGCACCGATTTCCTGGAAGTCCAAGAAACAGTCTGTCGTTTCTCGGTCCTCAGCCGAAGCTGAATACCGAGCCATGGCCACGACAGTTAGTGAAATACTCTGGGTTTGATGGTTGTTAACAACACTTGATGTGCAGGTAGATGAGCCAACACCTTTACATTGTGATAACCAATCAGCCCGTTACATTGCGACCAATCCTGTGTTCCACGAGCGAACGAAACACGTGGAGATGGACTGCTATTTTGTTCGAGAACGGGTGGAGTTGAAAGAGATTACACCGGTTTCCATTGACACACGGGATCAAGTAGCCGACTTGTTGACAAAAGCACTGGGCTCGCAACGCCTACAATCCTTACTAGTGAAGTTGGGCATTCGAAACTTACATGCTCCAACTTGAGGGGGAGTAAAGGAGAATCAAGTTCATCACCATCGGTTCATCCACACACAACTACATCTCCACAACTTTCGTATTTTGTATTTTAAACTTATTATCATCCCCACTTTTGTGGGTTGGTTAGTTTGGGTTTATCCTTGTCGATGTGTATATATATCGACCTTCTCTTGTAAATTGATTGATCATGATCGATTAAGAATAAAAAGATCAGATGCTTCTGAACCAATTTCTATAAAATAAGACTGGTAGCATGGGAGAGAATAGTGGCATCCAAAGACAAAGGCACTTTGGGTGTCGATGGAATAAGAGAAGATAACATAGGGCTGCTAATAAAATGGTGGTGGTGAATAAAATCATGTAAAGATTAATTGTGGGCTAAAGTCATTATATCAATTTATGATGCTGGTAGATCGAGTAATACGATTCCGATAAAAAGAAGAATAACTGGTGTTTGGAAAAGCACAGCTAACATTGGGAAAGATGTTTTGGAAGCCGGCGTGGTCATTTTGAATAAATTTAGATGTGTAATTAGCAATGGGAAAGAGGTTTCATTGTGGAATGATAATTGGTCCAATGATGGGCTGTTAAGCGATTAGTTCCCGACACTATATCAAATTGCTTCATTAAAGCAGGCTATAACTTTTAATTCACAAAAGGAAATTGATGGAAGGTTAATATGGGGGATTAAATGCAAAAGGATTCCAAGAACTCAAGTCGAGATTCAAGAACTTTTAAGTGAGGTCAATATCTCAGAAGAAAAGGATTAATGGGTCTGGGGCGATCCACAATCTCTTTTCTCATTCTTAGTCAAACTAATTCGCAGAGAGCTTAATTCAGGCAGATCGTTTTTGTCATCCCTATTAGAGGTGGAATCGAACAACTGGATTTTATTTACAGTTAATTATTGTTTTGTGGAGAATAAATATGGAGAAAATACTGGTTAGACATGAGATAGCAAGGGGAGGTTAATCTCATTGGGGAAAAATTGCGTCCTTTGCGAAATTAGAGAGGAAAAGGTGAACCATTTATTTGCTAGCTGTTTTTATACAAAGGAAGTGTGGTGGCAAATTCACATATGGTGCAAAATACCGATTCTTGCCAATTTCAATTCAGTCCAAGGTATAATAAAACAAGCAAAGGAGTATGTGAAAGATAAAAAAGAGTAAGCTAGCAACAACAATCTTTATGACCACGGATCGGGTCATTTGAAAAAAAAAAGAGAAGATTGTTAATCAAAAGCCAATATCAAGAGTCAAGTTGATTGAAGATATCAAGGCGTTATCATTTCTATGGTTAACTAGTAGATCAAAATATTACAATGTATCATGAAGTCAATGGTGTAACTTTAATGTAATCGGCGACTAGTTTACGTTTTGTGCCTCATTCCGCTAATCGCTTGCTAGGGGTCTGTGCTTTTACAATAAACGTGATTTTGATGTTATAAAGAAAATTAATGGCCCACAAACACCAACCATAAAAGTTACTTTATATTAAAAAAGTAGAAGCATGAAGCATCTAAGTTAGTGTCTTGTGGACTTGTGACAATAATATTAGGTTAGTGGTCCTTATAAAGGCCAATATATTATGGATGTTTTTGGTAATGGGTGCACTTGTATGGGGTGGAAGTTGACAAGGATACCTTGTAATATAGAGAATAATGCACACCTTTCATATTAGTTTAACAAATGGTAAGAAAATATGGCTAAAATCCTAAAGTCCTACGACCTTAACAAGGACGATAAAAGAACCCATATTCAACGGGAATGCTTGAAACCTGAAACATCATGGACATGTATTCGAGTATAACACCGGGGATGTAATTAGTTTTAAAGGTTTTTCAAGAGTATTAGACGGGCATGAGATTAGATGAAACTTAATCGATAACTCAAACCTTATTCTAGTAATACTATACTGTAGTAGCTTCATTAGGTGAAAAGTTAAGTTTTCTTTTAGGATATGTAAGTGATAATATTTATATTTTGTATGGTATGATGTATGAACTTATCTTTTGAAATTTATATCAACATAAAATTTACAATTTTTAGTTATTTCAAAAATTTTATGATGATGCTAATATGTATGTAATTTATCATAATTGATATTGTTGTAGTTTTTATATACATTAAATTATAAAAAAAATTATAATGGTTATAAAAAGAAACGTGTCTGGAAATTCTAACAAGTTCTCTTAAAACAAACCAATGGGTAAACCCGATACCTAATAAGTAACTACTTGACATGTATCACATTCGATTTGGTGTCATAACCTAAAAACAATGACTTATTAGAATTTTACAAGATACCAATGTCCAAAATTAGACACATCAAAAAAACAAGAAATCTTATAGAAGAGGTCATACCTAAAATATATAATTCTATCATAAACAATAACTAGGATTGACACCCGCGCATTGCTGCCAGTGTCTTCTTTCCACGCAAGGGAAACGACATTCATTTACATAAAATAGTGGTATCTATAAAAAGCTAGAAATGTATTAACTTTAGTTTGCAAGAACAAAAATTAAGCCGATGACAACTACATTGGGCAAGTCTAAATGATCATTGAGATTCAACTTAGAACAAAAATGTAACATACCATAAGCGATATAATCATTCTATAGCACATTCAAAATACTATACATATAGCTAAAGCTTTATCAAGATTCAAGACATACCTAAATCAGAGTTCTAAGGCATCACGGTTGATATTATTTACCTGTACAATAAAGAAAAATATAATTCTGCATCCAACAGAATTTATAGCTTTAATTCATGTGTTTAGGTAATACTTTGCTAAGATTTATGAAAAACATCAATAAAAACAAAAGATCATGCTAAAAATAATAGCTTACTTGAGGGCTTAAGGGATGGCCATTCTCTTCTTCCTTTTGTAAGGAGCAGTGACGACCCTTCATAAAGCTTCAAATAAAAAACAAAATCACTTATGGAATAGCTTAAGAAAGAAAAAACAAATGCACCGTAATTGTGGAGTTAATTACAAAATTACAAACAAAAGACTTAAACTTCTATCATTATTGGACTGATCCACCAAAGTTATATCAAATAAATAATATCTTCATCATGATTAATGAAAATATGTTACACATTTTCACTAATGTAAGATCATTGTTGATTTTGCTTTGATCAATATATAGATTTTCTACCCTAATCTCAGTTAAGACCCCTAAAAAATAGATTGAACTGAGGTATATTGAACACTATCAGTAGCAAAATTATAAAACACATGATAGATACAAGGATAGGTGTAATCTCCCAATGAGCTGATTTCCTTTCTTTTTATCTAATGGTACTTGCAAATGCAAATATTGTTAGTATCTAAAACTTTCTAGAAACTCATACACAAAAATGCATAATAGTTAGTGATGGTATCTAAAATATTCTTGAAATTCCACTAAAACATAATTAGGTAACCTACATAACCCCTGCATCTCCATTTAGGCATTGAATTATGTTTATCTTTATAACCATTTAAAAAAGATTTGCAACAACGCATCAATTCCCAAACTCAATCCAAACAACATAAGGTGAATTAAAGACATAGGCACCTACACAAGCACTTGGATGCATTGTTTTAAAAAACGCTCGAGGCGTACGCCTCGAGGCGAAACGGGTGAAAATCGAGTTTGAGGCGGCGCCTCACAGGGTATTACAGACACGTACGCCTCGGCACATGAGGCGGGTCGTGAATCGGTGAGGCGGTTCGAAAGGGGTGAGGCGTACGTGTGGGCGGGAAATTAAAATTTGTAAATTAAACCACAGAAATATCATCACACCTAAAATAAAACCCTAATCGCACACCCCACACCCCCATCGCGACTTTCAGAGGTTCTGAGGGAACATCCGACACCCCCAGCGCACCCCCAATCGCACCCCCCATCGCACCAGGCATCGGCACCCGACACCCCCATCGCACCCCACATCGGCACATCGACCCCATCGCACAGCAGACACCTGGTTTTCTGATTTTCTTCTGATTTTCGCGACTTTCAGAGGTTCTACACTTCTACTTTCTGATTTTCTGATATTCTTGATGTTAGTTTTCTATATTTGATTCAAGAGTTGTTTTGTTGATTTGGGAATTGGGAATGGTTTGTGAATCAGTGAGTGATTTGTGAACAGTGAATGGTTTGTGAATAGTGAATGGTTGATGTTTGTGGTTTGTGAATGGTTTGTGAAATTGGTTGATGTTTGTGGTTTGTGAATGATTTGTGAATGGTTGATGTTTGTGGTTTGTGAATCATGGTTGATGTTTGTGCTTTTTATCATGTTTAAGGTTTATTATTTTAAACACTAGATTTGTGAATTGTGAATGGAGCAAAAGTAATCTGATTTGAATGTAATTAGTGTGTTATGTGTATGGGTTTAAGGTTTATATACTAAATTTATGAATTGTGTGTGAATGTAGCAAAATGGATTTGATTTGTGAATGTTTATACACTTGAGTCTCATGTTACTTTAGAATTAAATGTAATCTTGTATGAATTATGATTTTTATTTTAAAAGATTGAAGATTGTATCAGTATGCTACTTTAGAATTAGTGTGTATGGGTTTAAACTTTAAGGTTTATATACTAGATTTTGAATTGTCAAATATACACTATACTAGATTCTCATGTTGAACATTTGTTTTTTTATGTACATAGTTTTCTTACGATGGCTAGTAAAGGTGCAAGGAAAGATCCGGCTTGGAAGTACGGGGACGAATTTGAGGTACCTCCGCAAGGTGGCAAAAAGGGTTACAAGTACCTAAAGTGCAAGTTTTGTAGTAAAGTTATTAGAGGAGGAGTGAAAAGAATGAAGGAACATCTTGCTGGCACACATAAAGATGTCATGCCTTGTGCTAATGTGCCCTCTGAAGTAAAAGATGAAATAAAGCAATATTTGAAGCAGTTTCAGGATGCAAAGTTTGCTGCACAACAGAACTTTGAAGAAAATGTAGGAAGTGGGGCATATTATAGCAGTGCGGGAAGTGTTGATCCATGTGCTACCTCCAGGGGTGTTAGAGGGCCAATGGATCGGTTTGTAGGAGGTGCGAAAGATAGTGAAGAAGGATCACTCCCGACCGAAAAAATGACACCAGCGAGTGCAAAAGAGCATCGAAACAGAGTTTGTTTGGATATTGGAAGATTTTTTTTTGAGAATGGAATACCGTTTAACGTAGCATCTAGTCCATCGTTTACTAGTATGCTACGTTCAGTTGGGAACTTTGGCCGTGGATTGAAGCCCCCTACCATGCATGAGTTAAGGACTTGGATCCTTAAGGAAGAGGTTAACACGACCACTACAATGGTGGAGGACATAAAAGCTACATGGAAGACCACCGGGGTTTCTTTGTTATCAGATGGTTGGTCAAACATGAGAAATAGAAGTTTGATTAATTTTTTGGTCAACAATCAATATGGTACTGTTTTTTTTGAGAACGGTTGATGCATCAGATTGTATAAAAAATGCTGAAAAAATTTTCGAGTTGCTTGATGATGTTGTTGAAGAGATCGGTGAAGATATTGTAGTTCAAGTGGTGACCGACAATGCTAGTGCATACAAAGCTGCTGGAGCGTTGTTAATGGAGAAGAGAAAAAGCTTGTATTGGACCCCGTGTGCCGCTCATTGCATTGATTTGATGCTTGAAGATATCGGTAATTTGTTGCAACAAAAAAGTGCTTTGCTTAAAGCAAAAAAGGTTAGCAATTTTATCTATAACCATCAGTGGGTGTTGAGTTTAGCCCGAAAGATTCTAAAGAAAGATCTTCTTCGACCAGCTACCACAAGATTCGCCACGGCATTTTTGACTATACAAAGTATTTATGAATCGAAAGAAGCTTTACAACAAATGTTTGTTTCAACTGAATGGGGGACATGTGCTTGGGCTAAGAAAGCTGATGGAAAAGAGGTTAAAAAAATAATCATGGATGAGAGAAGTTTTTGGCCTAGTGTGGTTTATTCCATTAAAACCACAATGCCACTTGTTGAAGTTTTAAGAATTGTTGATGGGAGCAGACACCAGCCATGGGGTTTATTTATGGAGCGATGGATAGTTGTAAAGAAAAAATAGCAAAGAACTTGGATAACAAACTCTCTTCTTATAAAGAGACATGGGACATCATTGATAAAAGATGGGAGTTCCAAATGCATCGTGATTTACATGCGGCTGCCTACTACTTAAATCCATAATATCGATGGAGTCCCAATGTTTCTGAGCATCCGGAGATTAAGCGAGGATTATATGATGTTATGGATAGACTCATTAAAGATACTAGTGTTTATTTGAAGATTGAAGATCAACTAATTGCGTATAAAGAAAAAAGGGGATTGTTTGGATATAGAGGTTCTTTGGCGACATATCAGACACGTCCACCGGGTAAATTATTTGTTGATATTTTTTATTATAGTTTATAGTTTATATTTTATATAAATTAAATTATTCACTAATTTTTTTTATAAACATATATAGTTAAATGGTGGGGCGAATATGGAGATGAGACTCCCGAACTCAAGGCTTTTGCAATAAAAGTTTTGGGTCTTACATGTTCTGCTTCGGCTTGTGAACGTAATTGGAGTACTTTTAATCAAGTCCATACAAAGAGACGAAACCGGTTGACAACCGAAAGAATGAACAACTTGGTCTACATTATGTACAATAAAAAGCTAAGGTAGAAATTCTTGAAGAAGACTACTTTAAAAGAAGAAGATGATCCGTTGATTGTTGAAGATGTGTTGTCTGATTATGAGTGGTTAGCTGACCCAATTGATGCCGATGAAGATGAAATTGGAGGTGGCGATGCAGGTGTGTACGGAGGTGGCGGAGTATGGGGGGGAGGAAAGTAGCGGTGCAGGTGGAAGTTCGTCATCTAGGAAAAGAAAAAGCGTTCAAATAAATTTGATTGACGAGGATGAGGATGATGATGGTGAAACGAATTGGGTAGAAGAAGATGCTTGTAAGGATGACGAGTTAGAAAGTGATGCGTTTTATGTTGTTTGAAGTTGAATTAGATTACAAACTTTTAATGTGTGCTTAATTTCGTATCTATTTTATGTTTTAGACTTTGTGATACGTTATGGGTGATGACTTTTAAATTTGATAATGAATTTGCTTAGGAATATGTTTTGTTTGATGTTTTAGTATTTTATTTTTATAAGATATATAATTTTCCTATTTATTTATTATTTCCGCCTCGGGTGTACGCCTCGTTTCGCCTCGAGGCTTACGCCTCGTGAAGCGTGGGGAAAACGACTCGAGGCTCGTTTCCGTTCTTTTAAACCTTGCTTAGATGTATGGTTCCTAAAGGGATCCACTTTGGTCGACCCCTGAACCTCGAACCCTTTGACCTAATAAACCTATAACGGTTTTGATCGGAATCATCCAGGGGTATAACATATAGGGTTAAATCAATCATATTTGTTAAAGAGGGTGAATCACCACTTACTTGCTCATATACACTTCTGATTAACCCTAATCAAGGCACCATCTTCGTCGTGCTGTTGAAGGACCACCATTGTCATCAAAGGCTCCGCCGCCGTCTAAACCCGAAGGGACCATCGTCATCGGCAAGTTAGCCACCGCCTATGTGTAAAATGAGAAAAGGTTGGCTTTTTAGTGGGTGTATGATTGCAGTAAAAAATGATGATGCTTCGTATACCACCTCTGACTATGCCTCATTGCCGGAACACGAAGACCTAGAGGGCTAGAGAGGAAGATGGCAGCTTGCTTGTATCTTGTGCTTAAGAAGATGTAAGTAAGGGGCTTTTTGCAAATCATAAAACTTTAGTGGCTATTTAACAAACTTTAAAAAGCTTCCTATAGCAACTGAGAATAATATCTTTACCAAGAAATCAAAGTGTGAGAAGCCACATGTTATTTTTTTACAACATCCATTTAGACTCTACTTAGGATTTGTATACGTATTGTTATTAGAATGAATGTTAATCATTTAATGATATATTAATGCTAATGATATTAATTTGTACTTTCCAAATACAATACTAAAACCATGTTCTTTCTTAATAAAAACATAATTATATAAAAACAAAATTTTATGAAATATGAGATTTTATAATACAAAGAAATTTAGAAAAAAGACATTTGTAAAATATAGTTTTCAGAAAAATTTAGAGTGTTTAAAAACAATTTTTTTAAAGTAAAAGTTTTTTAAAGATGAAACATTGAAAAAATATTATTATTGTTTTGTTAACTAAAGTAGCTAATTATACGTAATTCTAATCATATTTATCTTAAAGTATTAAATTTTAATTTCTAAATATCAATAAATAATTATTATTTCAAAATTTTCATAAAACTCGTGTAGTACACGGGTTTATAAACTACTTTATATTAATAAAGCAAAATAAATTTTACTGCATGTCATCTTCTCACACCCTCATTACCACATGTCTTCTTCTCATACTCTATTTGCTAGGTGTCACCAGCATAAAAATGTAAACATTTAATAATCTTATTAAATGCTAAAGATATTATTACTTTTGTTAAAAAGATGTAACTTTTTAAAAATAAATAAATATGATTTTTTTAATACCGATAACTTTTTTTAAATGACATTTAAAAAACAAATTAAAAAATTTGAATGTTTAAAAAACATTTTTAATAAAATATTTATAAAGATGAAAGTTTAATAAATATTGTTATTATTTTATTACTTAAGAGAGTTGACTATACATAATTCAAATAATTTCTTATCTAAAACATATTTTATAATCTTTACATATTATCTACTCTAATAAATCAAAATAACTATTGGGCACATGACTATTTTATAACATGTCCAAATCATCATCACCTGGTCTCCACCTAGAATTATACATGTGTAATCACCATAATAAATTACAGTTTTGGTAAAAATCTTGACTTTAAAAATGTTTACTTAATAACTCCCATTTAATCTATACTAACAAGATAATTCTTTTCTAGAAATAAATAACATTTTATTAAAAATGCTTTCATGAGACTTAATTTGTTAAAATATAATTTAATTTGTAGCTAATCATTGTTAAAACTAAAATACTTTGAAAATGTATATAAAGATGTTTATAGATATTTATGAATAATAAAATCTTTTCTTTTTATACTATCGTTTATTGGTGAGCACCTGCGCTTCGCCGTGATTTGATTTTAAATGTACATGTGAACGTCGTAATGATAGTTTTTTGGGATTATCATGATTTTAGCGAGTTAAATGATATAAGCCTTCAGATTTTCGTGGATATCTGCACATGCTTTAGTGATTTATTATTATATCGTCATGATACTATTACTGAACATATTGTATTTAATAAGTAATGGATAATAGTTAAAACAGATACATTAAAAGTATTTGGATAAAAACTATCATAAAATATAGAACATTGTATCATGATTAATAATATATTATATTAAGTTGTTAAAGATATAATAACGTGACAAAACACAGTATTAAATTTTAACACAATATTGTTGTTGTTGTTGTCATCAACCTTTTAATAAAAATAATCATTACTATTAATATTATTATAATTTTTATTATTATATTTTTTAGACATATTAAATAATATGTTATTTACTAACAAATTTAGTCATATATATTGCAGGATCGGGTAAGGGTGCTTAAGTTTGCAATTAGCTTCACAGGAGGAGAGAACTTTAGATCATTTAATAATTCAAATAGGAATCTGGTAACTATTTAGAAGATACTAAGCCCACACAAGTAATGTAAGTGAAACAAGAACAAAATCACAAGAATACAAGATAAAGTTTTCAAGGAAGTTGTATATTGATTTTCTAGTTCTATTACAAGTGTGTTCAAGTATTTCTTAGTTACAAGAACTTGAGACTCTTATATACTACAACCTACAACCGTCAATATACAAAAAGACAGTTAGGATTTGACTAATCTAAACAACAAGATCAATCTATAGTGACTATGACTAGTGACTATGACATGCCATAGCTCACTGACTTTATCTAATAAGACAAGTCTACAGGAACAATTATGGGAAGTTACAAGCAAAGACCTTTTTCAACAGTTTGATAAAGTATGAAAGTTTCACCAACTAATGAAAAGCAGGTGAGTCTTTAGAGCAGTAGCGGAAGGTACAACAGCTTTATCAAAAAGTAACTCAGAGAAAGCATATTTTCTCTGTCTTCGGAAGAAATCAGTCTTCTCATCAAAATGGCTTCGGAAGACTTTGTCTTGTGAAGCTTCGGAAGACTTCATCTTTGGTTTCGGAAGATTTCATACTTGTAATATTTTCTGATAAGTGTGAAACTTCCGAAGCAACTTCTTCTGAACTGTTGGCTTCGGAAGATCTTACACTAGACTTATTTGTGAGTGTAAGACTTCCGAAGCTAGTTCATCCTTGTTCCTTAATGCATGTTAGAAGACTTGGTTGTTCTGGTATCCTTTGGTTGCATTAGCCTTTAATCTTCAGATGTTCCTTACAAACTCCCCCTAGGATGATGCTACCAAAACAGAGAAATTCTTCAGATTTTGATAGTCCAGATCAGGATCTTCAGCATTCCTTTCTTCATCATAAGATCTGGATCCTTTAGAGATTGGAGTTTGTTGAGAGACCTCTTCATGCACTCCCTCAGGATGCTCTGACTCATCCTGAGGTTAGAAGGTGGATGCCTTTTTTCTTCTTCTTTGAAGTGGATCTTCTTCTGGCCATCCTTTTCTCCTCCCAGATTTCTTCAACTGAGAGGACTGGTCTTGAGTACCAGTTGGTTCTGTTGTGTCTTTCTCAGTTGGGTTCTCCTCTCTCACAGGTTCAGAAAGAGAGAGAGGAGGACCCTGGTATGGGTCAGAAGATGCAGTTGGCTCAGATGCAGCTCCAAGATTAGGTTGTGTTGTCTCAATAGGTTCAACCTTCACCTCAACTTTAGGTTGAGCTGGACTTGTTGGAGAATGCAAGTCCACCAGCTCTCCCCTTTTATCTTCTGCTTGATCACCCTAATATGCTCATCCATTGTGTATAGAGACATAGGACCAAGCCTCCTTCCAGAGAACCCATACAGCTTCAAGAAGCTCATCATCCTTTGTCTGTTAGCAGACTTCTTTTGGATTTTGTAGATGATGGCCCTTGACTTTGCAGCTTCTTCCCTTAATCTTTTCCTTGTAGCTTGCCTGTCCCTTTTGGCTTGTTCTTCCAGCTGCTTGTTGTATTCAAACACTATGTACTCATATGATGAGGGAAGAAGTGCAGCTATCTGATAGAGACCTGTGACACTCAGGTAGTTGATCATCTTTAGTCTTTCTTCTTCATTAATTACCTAAGGTTGTTCAGTGGCCACAGTCTCTGGCTCAGAACTTTCTTGAACTTGAGAGAGGACAGGAGCATCTTTGTAGAGTCTTTTAAGTCTTCTTTCTTCTTTGATTTTGAGGAGCAATTCTGCATCCTCTGCTTCCTTCCTCTCTTTTGACAATTCAATGTCAGCCAGTTCATTCAGCTCCTCTAAGGGAAGAGAGATGAGTTCATCAATATTATAGTTTCTGGTTCCCAGGTAATTCAGCCTGGCTACCCTTAACTCATCTTCCTGAGTGTTTAGCCTAGGGGCATCCTTGATTGTAGCTTCCATGAATCCTGGGGAACCACTTGAACTCTCTCCCCTTAGCTTCCTCTTCCTCTCTTTCTTCTCCTCCTCAATCTCCTCAGGAGTCATTTTCCTTTTGCCTTTGTCAACCACAGGCCTTGGTGACTCAGGCTGGAGAGAGCTTTGGCCTTCATTGCTTGGTTCAGCTATCAAGCTCTGGCCAGAGAGAGGTTGTGAATCACCATCACCAGCTGGTGTTTCACTGAGGGTAATAGGTGCAGAGGGAGATCCTGTCTCAAGGTTCATAGGTTCAACCTCTGGGCCTTCAGTTAAGGCTTTCCCTTCGAAGCTAATCTACGGGTCCACCTCAACATCCAGTTGACCAAACATCTCACCTGCTAGCCTCTGTCTATATAGTTTTGATCTCAATTTGAATTCCTCTAGCACCCTGTCTTGGATCCTTTCTTCCAATCTTGCAGCTTGTCTGTTGTTGCTTGGGTTGACAAGTGGCATATCTACCAAATTTATACTCTCATAGTAGCTCAGTCTTGAAATGTTGAAAACTTCTAGTTGACCTGAGCTTTAGAGATCACAAGAGCTCTCTTATTACTGTCATACCCCCAACCCCTGATTGGGTTCTCAGAAGGGGCAGACATTGCTCTTGGTATTCCCTCCTCAAACAGTTGTTGGATGAGCAAGTCTAGATTACTGTCATGAGTAGGTTGCTGAGTATAGACAAGTTTAAAAGAGGGTGGTGAATCCTTAATGTCCATACTCTAGGAAGAACTCCCAGGTTCTGTGGCTGTCAAGACGTTCTCCCCCTTTTTGGTAGCATCACCCTCTTGACTAGGTGAGCTGGGGAATTGGTGCAAGACATCCACAGGTTCTTGTGAACCTGGTCGAGTTGTCCTCCTTGGTCTCTCAGCTAACTGGCCCTTAAGATCGGTGATCTCAAGTTGCTGGTCATTGACCCTCTTCTGTAAGATAGTCACCTGAGATTCCGGGTGAGCTATCTTTGAAACTAAGTACGTGCATGTTTTTGTCAGTTTGTGCACCTTTTGTTTTAGACTCCTTTCATATTCAGTTGAAAAATCACTAGGGGATGAGAGAATTGGACCTAAGTCTTCTTCCTTATCACCAGCATGGTATTCTTGGCTGCTGGATTTCCCCTATCTAATGACAGCTTCTAGAGAAATGTCAAGAGGATGGGTTGCCATGGTTGAGGTCCTATTGATGTTATCACTTGCAAAAGTGAGAGCCTTTTCCATATGGATCTCCTAAACAAGTTCAGGAACATCCACCTCAGTGGAGGGTAGATGATGTGGGCTAGACCTGGGTGAGTCAGAAATACTCATCTCTCTTTGAGCAAGGGTGGAGAAGAGAGACTCATGGTATTCACTAACATCCAAGTCCTCATCATCATAAAAGTCTAAGCTGGGATTTGGTTGGTTGAGATTTAGAGGTTGGGGATGGTAGCTATCCCCTGAAGGTTGATCACTTGAGTTTAGAGACTCAAAGTGAAGGCTAGAGGCTGTTTGGGAAATGAGCTCATCAACCTGAGCATGAGGAACCTTAGAACTAATTATTGGAAAGATGGGAATGGTCTGCTCCTCAGGGAAGTGGGAGCTCGAGATTCCACTTCCTCCAGTATGGGTTGTGATATGGGAGCCTGCACATGCTCAGTAGCAAGTGCAGGGGTTCGTTTGGATTTTCTTTTGTAGGTGATGGTGATGGTAGGCTGTGTTTGAGGTGGTTGAGAAGTGGAGGGTGTGGGATCAACACTAGTTGGTGCTACTAGGTTATCACCTTGAGCAATGAGCTCAAACATTTGTGGGACAAGGGCTGCTTCTATCGTTGAGAAGCCAACAGTTGGCTTCTTCAAGATTTTGAAAATGCCAGGCCTCATTTGTCCCAATTTAAGAATATTTACCTGTTCCCCTCAACCTTGGTCCCAATTCACTGTTGAGAATGTGTTGAACATACCTGGGGAACATGTAATATTCTAAGGAGTCCAAGTTAGCAAGTAAATTTGTATAAACAAACTGAGAGTACATGAACTTGACCCCTTGTACCATCCCATGGACTATGAAGGAGAGGTCTTCTGGAACTTGATCCCATCTTTCATGTTTGTTAGATAAGTTGTGTATGATGACATGGAGGAGGTACTTCCACTAGGATGAGACCTTCCCTTCCTGAAGGTTTTGACTAAGAAGTCACCTTCATAGCCCATCTGCTGGAAGGAATGGTTGACAGTAGATTTTTGAAAGGACAGTTCACCTGCTTCTCATCCAGCTGCAAATGGGTGTTTATGATGGCCGGAGTGATGAAAATTGTCCTCCCCTGCATCGTAGCAGATAGTGCCTTCTCCCCATCCATGGTGACCTCTTCACAGGTCCGCTAGAATTCAAGCAACTGATCCTCATAGAGAGGAGGATCGATTGTAAGGGAGGTGAAGTAGTGAGACCAAGAAAGGTACTTACAAACATCTGATAAGCTTGGATCCTTCTCAGAGTTCAACAGGGCAACTTGATTGTGTTGCCTGTGTAGGTGCATGGTGAAATCAGGGTCGTTTCTTCGATTGATGTTGGCCATTTGGTGAAGCTGATGTTGATGTGTTTGGTCCTAGAGTGCTGCACAGGATTCTCTGTTATAGAGATAGCACTGTTGTTCTCTATGTGGATAGGAGTCTCCATGAAATTGAATCCATAGTCCAACATCTGATTCTAAATCCAAAGCACTTGAGCATAGCAGCTTGCAGCAGCAATGTATTCAGCTTCAGTAGTTGATGCAGACACACAGGATTGCTTCTTGCATTGCCAAGAGACTATCCTTCCACCAAGGAATTGACATCTCCCAGATGTAGACTTTGCAGTCATGTTGCAGCCACCATAGTCACTATCTATATAAGCATACAGATTAAAGTCTGAATTCTTTGGATACCAAATGCCTAGTTTAGGAGCACCTTTGAGGTATCTGAGAATTCTTTCACAGTAACTAGGTGTGACATCTTGGGGTTGGCTTGATATCTTGCACATATGCATGTGGCAAACATAGTATCAGGCCTGCTAGCAGTGAGGTACATAAGAGACCCAATCATAGCCCTGTAGAGATGTTCATCAACATACTCCCCCTCAAAATCAGGACCAAGGGAGTGGTTTTTGGTTATGGGTGTCTTTGCAACCTTACAATCAGTCATCTTGCACATACTTTGACTGATTAATGAAGATGCCATTTTCATTATGTCATTCCCTGTTTCTTTGATAAAGAGAGTCCCATTAATAGTACCTCTTTTGTATCCATGTTGACAAAGATACTTTGATAGTGTCTCATTCCACTTTCTTGGAGCCTGATGCAGTCCATATAGAGCTTTATCAAGCTTGCAAACATAATCAGGATGATCTGAGTCTACAAAGCCAGGTGGTTGTTTGACATAAACTTCTTCATCTATCACCCCATAGAGAAAGACACACTTTACATAAAGCTGGTAGACCTTGAAATCCTTGGATGCAGCATAAGCCAGGAATATTCTTACAGCTTCAAGTCTTCCTACAGGAGCAAAGACATCAGTGTAGTCAATTCCTTCTTCTTGAGTGTACCCCTGGACAATCAGTCTAGCCTTGTTCTTGATGACAATCCCTCTATCATCAGTCTTGTTCCTGAATACCCATTTGGTTCCTATGATACTCTTTCTTTGAGAAAGAGGACATAAGTTCCACACCTTCTGTCTTCTGATTTGAAGCAACTCTTCTTGCATTGCCTCAATCCAGCTTCCATCCTTCAAAGCCTCATCAACTTTCTTCGGCTCAATCTGGATAAGAAACAAGAATGCAGACAAACATTGCTCTTATGTGTTTGTCCTCTTGTTCTCACCCCTGTGTTAACATTTCCACTGATGTTTGTGGTGGGGTGTGACTTGTGGATCCTAAGTTGATGGATCACAACAAGTTGATTGAGAGATCTAAGTTAGATAAATTTAGATCTGGCAAAGAAGTGCTACCCACCACATCAACACACTTATCAAGAGAAGCTTGATCCAATGAGTGTGTTACATCATTAATGTTGTCTTTTATGGAGTGGTTATCAGCATCAAGAAATTCCTGATCACTGTTACCACCTCCATCTCCTTCTGCATTTAAAGTTCCTTCACCTAGATTTGGAGCCTCTGAGCTGGAATTTGAAGGCATCTCAGATGGATCAGCAGTATTTGTCATGCTTGTACTGATAGGAGCTTCACTTACAGGGTTAGTTATCATTGGAGCTGAAGTAGTATTCTTGTTTGGTCTTCTCTTCTCAGCTTAAATCTTGGGTCAGGATCACCTGTTGATATATTATCTGTAGATCCTGAAACATTCTCACAAGACTTATTAAAACAGTTGGTAACTAAATCAAGATCAAACAACCAATCCAGACCAGAACCTTTAACACTGGGAGTGTTTTCATTGAAGGTCATATTGGTTGACTCCTCAATTACTCTAGTTCTAAGGTTGTATACTCTATAAGCCTTAGCTTGAAAGGAGTATCCAACAAAGTATCCATCATCTGATTTCTCAGCAAACTTGGCTACTTGATCTTTGGTATTCAAGATGGTGCATGGACATCCAAATGACCTGAGGAAACCAATGAATGGTCTCCTTTTGTGCCACAACTCATAAGGAGTCTTACCATGAGTCTTAACTACTAAAACTCTGTTCTGCACATAGCAGGCTGTGTTGACAGTCTCTACCCAGAAGGTGATAGGCAGTTTAGAGTCAGACAACAGGGTTCTAGCAGCCTCAATAAGTGTCCTGTTTCCTCTCAACAACACCATTTTGCTGAGGAGTCCTGGGAGCACTATATTTTCTTGAAATACCATTTTCATCACAAAATGTATCAAGAATTTGGTTTTTAAATTCCATTCCCTGATCACATCTTATGGTTTTGATCTTATGATCACATTGATTCTCAATTTTCAGAATGAAGTTCTTCATGATCTCAGGAGTCTCATCCTTAGTTCTAAAGAAGAAGACCCAAGTGAATCTTGTGAAGTCATTTGTAATCACTAAACAATAAAAGGTCCTTCCTAGACTCATTACACTGGTGGGGCCAAACAGATCCATATGTAACAAGTGTAGGGGAGTAGTGATGGAGTTGCTTTCCTTTGGTTTGTGAGACACTTTGTGCTGCTTTCCTTTCAGGCATGCAACACAATGATCATCATTTGTAAACTCTTTCTTTGGCATTCCAGTTACCAAATCATTTTTAATCAATTTATTCATGTTTTTGAAGTTTACATGGCACATTTGTTTATGCCAGAGGAAAGACTCATCACTATTTGCTTTAGATAGAAAACAAGACAATTCTCCTGAGGGAGTTGTTTCTTGCAGATCCATCTTGTACATGTTTCCTTTCCTGGGGGCTCTGAGCAGGATGTACTCCTGAGGAATAACCACCCCAGGCTTGAGAACAATGCACTCATGCTCAGTGAAGAGCATGTGATGTTTTTGGTCACAAAATTGGGACACACTCAAAAGATTGTATCCAAGCTCCTTGACAAAGTTTACCTTCTCATTGCCGAGCTTACCATTTGAGACCATGCCCCTGCCAGTGATGTAACCTCCTGCATCTCCTCCAAAAGCAACTGGCCCTCCATCAAACTTCTCAAAGTTTTGAAGCAAGGAGCCATTGCCTGTCATGTGTCTTGAGCAGCCGCTATTAATGATCCATACATTTCTGTTGGTTTTCAGCTGCCCCTGCATAAAAGGAGATAATTTAGTTACATTTGGGAACCCAAGCCTCACTGGTCTTGGGCTTGTCAAAGTGAATAGAAGACAATGAAACAGTAAGTGATCCTATGTTCAGGCTTTGAGGATCATTTGCTGTTGCTGATGATGAACTTTCAGTCATATGGTCTTCCTTCATCTTCCACACCACCTTCGGAAGATTGGGCTTGACCTTCAAAGCTTCGTAAGTTTTAACAACTTCAGAAGATTTGGAGACTGGGCCTTCGGAAGATCTAGCTTTCACTGCAGCTAGCTTTGTGCTTCAGAAGTATTCCTTTCTTTCGAGGCCATTTTTCCTTCCGAAGGCAATTTACCACCTATTTTCCTTTTCACTTTGGAGCTTCCGAAGGAAACAGATTTTCCTTTCGAAGCTAGCTTTTCCTTCTTCTTCCCAGAAGCTTTCTCTTTGATCATGTGGATAGTTCTTTTGGGATTGTAGATGCAATCCTTAACCAAATAAGAAGTACTACCACACATGATGCAGTCCATTTGCTTCCTTCTAGGAGTCTTCTTCTGAGAGCAAGACTGAGCTTGAACACTTTCTTTCTCTAGCTTCTTCTTCACATGATGCAGCAAGCTTCTTAGGGAGAGACTTGCTCTTGGAGGAGGATGGTTCAGACTGTGTAGCAGTGGTACACAGCAATTCAGTCTTTTCTTTGCTGGAATGAGTTGGAACTATACTAAAACTCCTGGTATTAGAGTTTGTAGTTGATTCCTCAGCCTTTACCACTTCAAACCTTGTAGAGATGAACACTTGTTTCTGCTGCTTGGTGTCAAAAGTGGCCTTGATCTCTTGAGCCTTCTTTGATCTTCTCTTTGCTCTTCTGATCAAGTTCTTCCTCTTTGTCTTTGTCATACCAGCCTTCTTACTCTCCTCAGGAGCATGGTGACCCTTTTTGGATTGACTCTCTTCACTCATTTCAGAGTTATCCCTCACCATCTCCTCTTCATCCTCTTTAACACTAGGGTCTATGAAGAGAAGCTCATCTTCACCAGTTCCACACCTTAGAGATCTTACAGATAATAGAGTGTGTGGAGGAACTATCTCAGTAGATCCCAGTTCCTGCTTATTCTGATAACAAACTTTTGCATGCAGAGATGAGGATATGATGTTCTTGAAGGTCTCTTCTTCAAGAACACATTTTCCAGCCCAGGCTTTGCTGATCACAAGCTCAGCCTGGCATTCAGTCAACTTGGTAATGAGATCTTTAACCAAATATTGTTAAAGGAATCTAAAGTTTTATTGTAATAACCAAATATTGTTCATAAGAAATGTCTAATACATACCTACAATAAGGAAGACCATCCTAAGCGCAGAACAGTTAACTAAACAAGGTTATGAGAT
This sequence comes from Flaveria sonorensis, assembly GCA_025506505.1. Classification (NCBI taxonomy): domain Eukaryota; kingdom Viridiplantae; phylum Streptophyta; class Magnoliopsida; order Asterales; family Asteraceae; genus Flaveria; species Flaveria sonorensis. The sequence goes on along the minus strand of CM046425.1, from coordinate 13,996,778 downwards.
TGTCTTCGAAGGAGATATGTGTTATATCTCTCAATAATATGAAAAGAATACTACAATAGACAAAATCGAGGCTGAAGAAAAGAAAACCAAAGAAGAAGTTGTCATGCAGAATCAATTAATAAGAAAAAAGAAGAAAGAATGATGATTATGATAGAGAAACCTGAGGAACTATTTCAAAACAATTTCAATTAGAACGGGTGAAAGAAAGGATGATAATAATAATAAAGGCAAAGGGCCTGTTATGCACCTAACAGAAGTCTCCTTACTCCATGATTGCATAATATTTATGGATTTGATCCATATTGCTACAAAGATAGATGAACACATAAGTAAATTTGAGGCTGAATTTGATAAGTTAGTAAAATGGTTCATAACAGATTTTCTAAGAATTAGAATTCCTAATCCCATGCCCCCAAGGGATATATTTGGACATCAGATCAATCTAATGAACCTTTATATGAGTGTTCAGAAGTATAGGGGTTATAATGTTGTCGACCAACATGATAAATAGATAGAAGTCACCAAGCAAATGGCTATGACTATGAACTAAGGATACTAAGAATCAAACCAACAAAGTCTTATAAAGCCCATCAAAATCATATACTTAAGGTACCTTGAGATGCTTGAATGGTACTGTAAGGTTATACTTGAAAGGCTGATGCAACCAAAGATACCAAAACAACCAAGGAGCTTCCAGCTTGCATGCACATTATACAGAGTAGAAGTTACTTTGGAAGTTTTACACGTATCACAACAAATTATTTTAAGTGTAAAATCTTCCGAAGCCAAAGACCAAATCTTCCGAAGCCAAAGATGAAGTCTTCTGAAGCTTCAAAGACAAAGACATCCGAAGCCAATGAAGTGAAGATTGATTTCTTCCGAAGACAGAGAGGACATGCTTTCCCTGATCTACTTTTGCATAAAGCTAACCAACTTTCCACTACAACTCTGAAGACTCACCAACTTGCATGAGTTGGTGAAAAGATCCATGCTTTTGTAACTGTAGATTATGGTTTAGAGTCTTTAACTTTCTACTTTGTACCTTTTATCTTTTTGTAATATTTATAACGTGAGCTATGGCATGTCATAGTCACTAGTCAAAAGGCAATCTGCCTTTGACTTTACATTGATCTTGTTGTCTAGATTAGTATTTCCAGCTGGCCTTCAAAGTATGGCCGGCTGTAGATGTAGTATAAAGTATCTCAGGTTCTTGTATTTCTTTTATGCTTTGTAACACTTATAAAGAACTTGAGAGCAATATACAACATTCTTGAAAACCATACTTATCTTGTTCTTGTTCTTAGTTCTGTTTCATTGTTTACTTGTCCTTAGTATCATTCATATAAACCAGTTCCCTATTTGATCTGCTAAGTGTTCTAACACTCTCCTCATTGAGACTGATTGTATTGACCATCCCTTACCGGTCCTGCAATTGGTATCAGAGCATTTTAGGCTCTTGATTGTAAGATCTCACCATCTTAAATCCCTTCAGTTTCACAAAACACATAACAACTCAAATGACAGCTATCACAAAGACTGATATGGAAAACGGTACCATGACAAAGTCTCCACTTATCACTCCTGATGATTTTGATACTTGGTGCCAAAGAATTGAAGACTTCATAAAGTCTCAAGACTCTAGGATGTGGGGATCCGTTGTCTCTGGACCTCATGTACCATCTACCTCTTCAGCTGCTGCTGGTGGTGGTATGATACCAAAGAAAGTGGCTGACTATTCTGAAGAAGACTGGAAAAAGATAGATGTAGATCAGAAAGCCATGACTGCTCTCCAAACTGCTCTTCTAAACTCCATATACAGAGGCTTCAAGAAGTGCAAGACTACTAAACAACTATGGGATGCACTGAAGCTTATGTGTAAGGGGTCCACTGAGGCAAAAGAGAACAAGAAGGTGTAGGAATGGTCTGCCCAAGACACATATTGAATTGATGTGGCTAGTACGTTATAATCCAAGTCGGGTCATACCCAATAACAAGATAGACAAACACCTACAATATTTTTTTTATGATATGATCATGTAAATAAATATTGACATTTGAAGTATTTAGAAATTGGGTTTCTAAATATTTGCACTAGTGTTGTGAATAAATTATATGGATGATTTATTCTAGAGAGAAAGTATTTTGTATTGTTATTCAAATGGTTGAACAACAATACAAGTCTTTTTGTCCGCATTCTTTATTACTCATCCGCATTTACTAATGCGGATGTGTTTTTGAGGAAATGCGGATGAATGTTCCTCATCCGTATTTACTAATGCGGATGTGCATTTGTGGAAATGCTGAAGGAATTCTTCATCCGCATTTACTAATGTGGATGAGCATTTAAGGAAATGCTGATGAAACTGATCGTCCGCATTTACTAATGCGGATGTGCATTTGGGAAATGCTGATGAAACTGTTCGTCCGTATTAACAAATGCGGATGTGCGTTTGTGGAAATGCTGATGGAACTACTCATCCGCATGTACAAATGCGGATGTATATTTGGGAAATGCGGATGAATTTCTTCATCCGTATTTTAACAGATATATAAATTGGTTTGTATATATTAACTGTAACAAGTTTTTCATCCTAATTCGCTGCGTTTTTCATTTTATAAGGATAAAATGACTTTGATAAACTTGTGAAAAGCCCAACAGAAGGACCTCTTGAAGCAGCAGTTTGAGAACTTTACCTTCAAAATAGGTGAAACCATGACTCAACAATACTTCTGGTATGTTGAGATTGTGGACACTCTAATGGATGTTGGAGTAACTCTTGAGAACAGGGACATTGTGAGGAAGTTCATGTCCTCTCTTCCCAAACAATGGACACACTATTATGTGGTCATCAAGAGGATTGAGAACCTCAAGGCCCTTACTCTCACTGAGTTATATGGTATCCTCAGTGGCTACCAAATGGAAATGAACATGCAAAATCCATCTGGTAACTCTAACAATCAGCAGAGTTTAGCCCTGCATGTGGTTGAAAGGGATTGTAGAGAACCATAACATCATCTCATCTGCTACCTTAACAACTCACGAAAGGATCCTGCTCACCTTCCCAAACAAGACAACAAAAGAGAGAGCTATATCCAAGGAAGCCCATTCCAAGAGACAAGCTCTTCACAAGCCTTTATGTCTACTAATGAAAGCACAGGCAACCTTCTCTTTACCCTTGAAGACCTGGATTGTATCCATCCAGATGATGTGGAGTACATGGAAATAGTCCAGCAGATGGCTCTTCTTACTCACAGAGCCAAGAAGTTTTACAAGAGGATAGGGAGGAAGTTTCCTAACAATGCAACCAATGGAAAGTTTGGGCTGGACAAAAGCAAAGTAAAGTGTTACAATTGTAACCAAATGGGACACTTTGCTAGAGAGTGCAAAGCACCAAAGCAAATGATGGCCAAGCACAAACACAGACCAAACTACACTGATGGAGCTCCCCAGAATGAGAAGCCCAAGCAGCAAGCCGCAGTTGCTATTAAAGAAGGAGGCTTTGGATTGGAGCTTTCAGGTTGAGGATGCATCTCCAAACCAAGCACTGATGGTAGATCATAAAGAAGCCAACGTATTGGAACATCTTTGTACACCTGAATGTATTGCTAAAGTTAATAGATATAGGTCCTATAACTTAGAGATGAGGTCTGATCTTGAGTCGTTAAACATTTTAAAAGCTGATTTCAAAAGAGCTGAAAATGATTACAAACTTAAAATAGAAGATCTAGAGAAAACCATTTCAACTCTTAAGCATGAACATACCAACTACAGGACTCAGATAAAAGATCTCATCACTAAGTTAATTAAATGCCAGGCTGAGCTTGTGATCAGCAAAGCCAGAGCAGAAAAATGTGTTCTTGAAGAAGAGACCTTCAAGAAATGATATCCTCATCTCTACATGCAAAAGTTTGTTACTAGAATAAGCAGGGCTGGGATCTACTGAGAGAGTTCCTCCACACACTTTATTGTTTGTAAGATCTCCAAGGTGTGGAACTTGTGAAGACAAGCTTCCCCTTATAGACCCCATTGATGAAGAGGATGAAGAGGTGATAGTGAAGGATGATTCTGAGAAGAATGAAAAAGATCATCCTATGAAGGGACACTATTCTCCTGAGGAGAGAAAGAATCTGGGATAACCAAGTCTAAGAGGAAGAACTTGATCAGAAAAGCCAAGAGGAAATCAAAGAAGGCTTAAGAGATCAAGGCCACTTTTAACTCTAAGCAGAAACAAGTGTTTATATCTACAGGATTTGAAGTGGTGAAGGCTGAAGACTCAACTATGAACTTTAGTACCAGAAGTTCTAGTTCATGTCCAACTTATTCCAGTAAAGAGAAGAAGGCTGATCAGTTGTGTACCACTGCTACACAACCTGAACCATTCAGTTTCAAAAGCAAGCCTCACCCTAAGAAGCTTGCTGCATCATCTGTGAAGATGAAGATGGAGCTGGAAAGTGATCTAGTTCAGTCTTTCTCTTAGAAGAAGGATTTCAAAAGCAAGCAAATGGATTGCATCATGTGTGGTAGTATTTCCCATCTTGCTAAGAATTGCATTTATAATCCTAAAATATTGTCCACATGATCAAAAAGAAATCATCTGAGAAGAAAAGTGAAAAGCTAGCTTCAGAAGGAAAATCTTTTCTTTCGAAAGCTCCAAGGTGAAAAAGAAGACAAGTGAAAACTTGCCTTCAGAAAAAAGTTGGTCTCGAAAGAAAGGAATACTTCCGAAGCACTGAATCCTACTGTAGTGAAAGCAAGATCTTCCGAAGGTCCAGTCTCCAAAACTTCCGAAGTTATCAAAACTTCTGAAGTATTAAAGGTCAAGTCTAATCTTCCAAAGATGGTGTGGAAGATGAAGGAAGACCAAGTTACTAAAAGTTCTTCATCAACAACAGCTGATGATCCTCAAAGCTCGAACATAGGATCAATTACTGTTACATTGTCTTCAAATCACTTTGATAAGCCCAAGACCAATGAGGCTTGGGTTTCCAAATATAACTAAACACTTCTTTCTTGTGCAGGAATAGCTAAAAACCAAGAGAAATTATGGATCATTGATAGTGGCTGTTCTAGGCACATGATAGGCAATGGCTCTCTACTTCAAAATTTGAGAAAATTGATGGAGGGCTAGTTGCTTTTGGAGGAGATGCTGGAGGTTATATTACTGGAAAGGCCACGGTCATAAATGGTAAGCTCAACATTAAAAAGGTAAACTTTGTCAAAGAGCTTGGGTACAATCAACTGAGTGTATCCTAATTTTCTGATCAGAGAGACAACATGCTCTTCACTAAGCATGAGTGCATTGTTCTCAGCCTGAGGTGGTCATTCCTCAAGTGCATATCCTGCTCAGAGCCCTCAGGAAAGGGAACATGTACAAGATGGACTTGCAGGAAACATCTCTCTTAGGAGAAGTTCCTTGCTTTCTATCTAAAGCAAATAGTGATGAGTGTTTCCTCTGGCATACAAGAATGTGCCATGTAAACTTTAAAATATGAATAAATTATTAAGAATGATTTGGTAACTGGAATACCAAAGAAAGAGTTTACAAGTGATGACCACTGTGTAGCATGCCTGAAAGGGAAGCAACATAAAGTGTCTCACAAGCCAAGGAAAGAAACTCTATCACTACTCCCCTACAATTATTACATATGGATCTCTTTGGGCCCACAAGTGTAATGAATCTAGGAAGGACCTCATACTATTTGGTGATCACAGATGACTTCACAAGATTCACTTAGGTCTTTTTCCTTAGTACTAAGGATGAGACTTCTAAAATCTTGAAGAACTTAATTATGAAAATTAAGAATCAATATGATCATAAGGTAAAATAAGATGTGATCAAGGAACATAATTTAAGAACCAAATCCCTGACATATTTTGTGATGAAAAGGTATTACAAGATAATATAGTGCTCACAGGACTCCTTACCAAAGGTGTTGCTGAGAGGATAAAAAGGACACTTATTGAGGCTGCAAGAACCATGTTGTCTGACTCTAAACTGCCAATCACCTTCGAGGTAGAGGCAGTCAACACAGCCTGCTATGTACAAAAGAGATTTTATTGGTTAAGGCTCATGGTAAGATCTTTATGAGCTGTGGCACAAAAGGAGACCGTTTGTTGGTTTCCTCGGGTCATTTAGATGTCCTTGCATCATATTGAATACCAAAGATCAAATAGCCAAATTTGCTGAGAATCAGATGATGGACACTTTATTGGATACTCTTCCCAAGCTAAGGCTTATAGAGTATACAATCTCAGAACTAAAGTAGTTGAGGAGTCAGCCAATGTGACCTTTATGAGCACACTCCTAGTATGAAAGGTTTTGGTCCTGATTGGCTGTCTGATCTTGATTTAGTTACAATTGTTTTAACAAATCTTGTGAGAATGTTTCAGGATCTACAGGTAACTTATCAACAGAGATTCTGACCTAAGATTTGAGCTGAGAAGACCAAGCAAGTATACTACTTCAGCTCTAGTGGTAACTAACCCTGCAAGTGAAGATCCTATCAGCACAAACATGACAAATTCAGCTGATACATCTGAGGCACCTTCAAATTCCAGCTCAAAGGCTCAAAAGTCAGATGAAGGAAATTCAAATGTAGGAGGAAATGGAGGTGGTGACAGTGATCAAGAATTTCTTGATGCTGATAACCACTCTATAGAAGACAACATAAATGATGTCACATACTCATTGGATCAAGCCTCTCTTAATAAGTGTGCTGATGTGATGGGTGATACTCTATTGCCAGATCTAAATTTCTCAAATTTAGATCTTTCCAATCAACTTACTATGATCCCTCAACTCAAGATCCACAAGTCACCCCCATCACAAATATCATTGGAATTGTTGACAGTGGTGAGAACAAGAGGATAAACCCATGAAAAAAATGTTTGTCTATACTCTTTTTTCTTGTCCCAGATAGACCCAAAGAAAGTTAACGAGGCTTTGAAGGATGAAAGTTGGGTTGAAGCAATGGAAGAGGAGCTACTTCAATTTAAAAGACAAAAGGTTTGGAACCTATGTCCTCTTCCTTAAGGGAAGACTACCATAGGTACCAAGTGGGTTTTTAGAAACAAGAAGGATGATAGAGGACTTGTCATCAAGAATAAGGCCAGACTAGTTGTTCAAGGATACACACAAGAAGAGGGAATTGACTACATAGATATTTTGTGTTCCTGTAGCAAGGCTTGAAGCTGTAAGAATATTCCTTGCTTTTGCCGCATCCAAGGATTTCAAGGTCTACCAACTTGATGTCAAGTGTGCTTTTCTAAAGGGAGTGATTGATGAAGAGGTGTATATCAAACAACCACCTGGCTTTGCAGACCCAGATCATCTTGATTATGTCTGCAAGCTTGATAAAGCTCTTTATGGGCTGCATCAAGCTCCAAGAAAGTGGTATGAGACACTATCTCAACATGTCTATAAGAGGGGTACTATAGATGGAACTCTCTTCATCAAAGAAATAGGGAATGACTTAATGCTAGCTCAAGTATATGTAGATGACATTATCTTCGGGTCAACTAATCCAAAACTCTGCAAAGACTTTGAGAGGCTGATGAAGAACAGATTTAAAATAAGTGCCATGGGGGAACTCAGTTTCATTCTAGGAATTCAAGTGAAGCAAGTTGAAAATGGCATCTTCATAAGTCAGTCGAAGTACGTATAAGACATCCTTACAAGATTCAACATGACTGATTGCAAGGTTGCAAAGACTCCTATAGCCAGAAACCACTCCCTTGGACCTAATCCTGAGGGGAGTGTGTGGATGAACATCTCTACTAGGCTATGATTGGGTCTCTTATGTACCTCACTACCAGCAGGCCTGATATCATGTTTGCCACATGCATCTGTGTAAGATATCAAGCCAACCCCAAGATGTCACACCAGATTGCTGTCAAGAGAATTCTTAGATATCTCAAAGGTGCTCCTAAGCTTGGCCTTTGGTATCCAAAGAACTCTAACTTCAATTTGTATGCCTATACAGACAGTGACTATAGTGGCTATAACATGACTACAAAGTCTACATCTGGGGGTGTCAATTCCTTGGTGGAAGGATTGTCACATGGCAATGCAAGAAACAATCCTGTGAGTCTGTATCAACTGCTGAAGCTATGCTTAAGTGCTTTAGATTCAGAATCAAATGCTGGACTATGGATTCAACTTCAAAGAGACTCCATCCACATAGACAACAACAGTGCTATCTCTATTATAGAGAATCCTGTGCAGCATTCAAGACAAAACACATCAACATCAAGTATCATTTGATTAGAGATAATTTTAAAAAAGGATTAATCAAACTAGACAAAGTTAACACAAATGAACAATATGCTGATCTGTTCACTAAAGCTTTTGATGAACAAAGATTCAAATATCTTGTATCAACTATTGGGATGATTAACTTTGAGTAGATTTTTTGTTAAACTTAAATCAATTCTATTTCTAAAACCTGTGTGTTCTAAGTGTCTATTTTATCATCTTCATAAGCTCAGTTTTCCTATGGAAGAAATTTTTTCAAAAGATATACCTTAGATTTTTGAAAATTTTAAACATATTTTCTTTCGGAAGACATCAAGTTGTCTTCGAAAGAACATTATGTTTTCAAATCAAATAACTACTTATAAGACATTTACCTTCGAAAGAAATTCTGATATATCTTCTGAAGCCTAAATATGCTTCTAAGTACTTACATGTATTTGAAGGACAATTTTTCTTATAACAATTATGTCTCGGAAGATTTATTCTTTTTAGAATAAACTTCCAAGTCCTGATCTCTTTCGAAACCAAACTCTCAGAAGTAAAATTCTCCAAGTATTTTCCTTTCGAAGCAAAATTTACACAAACCTTAAGAATATCCTCCGAAGCCAAATTGGCTTCGGAAGCTTTTCTTAAAAAACTTCCGAAGACATTAGAAGATTTTCGACTTCCAAGAAAACTACCTTTTTGGCACTTTTTAAAGGTGGGACCGACATTCGGATTTCAAAGTTTATCCTTTTGTATTAACTTTGTCTCAAATCCATTTCATATATATTCTTTCAACGGTTTCCCTCTTTCACTATCTTCTTTATCTGAAAATTCTCTAACCTAAATTCACCCACAAACCACCCTTGTTCTTATCTTCCTTCACAACAAGCTACCTCCAAATGGCCAACCTTCATCGTAGAAACCAACCCGATTTCTCCATGCAACTTCACAGGCAACATAATCAAGTTGCTCTGTTGACCTCTGAGAAAGATCCTGGTTTCTCAGAGGTTTGTCGCGTTCTCACTCTATCAAACTACTTTACCTCCCTCACCATCGATCCTCCACTCTATGAGGATTAGCTGTTGGAATTCTAGAGGACCTGTCAAGAGGTCACCATGGATGGGGAGAAGGCACTGTCTGCCACAGTGCAGGGAGGACAATCTTTATCACTCTGGCATCCATAAACACATCTAAGGCTGGATGATGTCAATGGAGATTTGTCCTTCCCCAAGTCTGCTGTTAATGTGAATCCAAGGATCGAATCAGGAATTATCAGTTTGATTGAACAAATAAAGATCGTAGAATTATCAATATTTGATTTTTAATTTAATTGTTTGTAAAATTGAAATCGACTAACAAAGTATAAAACAATTGAAAACAGACAATATAATGCAACAAAAGATTGTTTCAATTGTTTTTCATTGATACAAAATCGATTACAATGACTAATGATGCTTTGGTGATCTTGTGATCTCCGATGATGTTCTTGATGTTTTGTTATTTTTGCTATATTGATTGAATAATTGATTGATATCATTTCTATGAATAAGTGATTCACTATTTTAGTATCGATATCTCTCAATCACGTATTCAATCATCTATTGATTGCTATCGATTGCTTATGAATCGACTATCAATAGCGTATGTCTAATCTGTTAATGAGCGCATCCTTGCCTTATATTTATAGGCAGAGGGATTCACAGTTTACAATGGAAACTATAACTTTCCTATTTGTGAAGGCAATAGCTGTAACATTCCTAATATGACATCCTAAGTCCTCTGAAAGAAAGCATGTCTTCTGTAGATGTTGACTTGATGACATCACTTCAGGCAGCTACTTGTTGATCATGTGTTGGTACTTAAGAGTGCTCGTGCAAGTTGTTCTTCCATAGGAATTTGGTCTTTCGTAGGAATTTGGTCTTCCGTAGGAATTTGGTCCTTTATTCTTGAACTTCATCCTCAGGAGCAAACTCCTTCTTCCACAACAGCAGCAGCAACTTGACTTCAGAACTTGTTCTCTAATAGATGTTGAGCTTCTGCAGGAGATCTGTGGATGCACATCACTTGTTCAAATATCCTCCAGAGAACATCTACGGAAGAACAAAATTGTTCATCCACAGTTGTTCTTGTACTTTGTCAATTTTTCCAATTGACCAAGTATGATGTTTTCTGCAATCACATAAAATCAATACAGATAATATTTGGGTTAACATATATTTCAAGCATTATAAAATGATAAAGAATTACAGAAGTTCATTACAAAAAATGATTCATCAACTAAACCCATACAAAAGATCTTTACCTAACAATACTCCCCCTTAGGTTTAGATTCTTGTAATCATCGGTTCAGAGCTCTCAATTCTTGAACTCTTCTCAAAATTCTTGTGTAGAAGTATGCAATCACACTTTTTTGATCATCATATAAATACTTGATCTTCATTCTCTTCATTTTCTTTAGAGTGTTGTAATTCAGCCCAAACATGTCTTCTTCTGTGGTTAATGTTGCAACAACACTATTGTTTGACACCACTTCCAATTCATTTTGTTCTGACATTCTGAGCTCAGTGATTGATGGAATGTCAGATCCCATAAGTTGACTTGCTTCAAATCTTCTTCGTTTGTCAGTTTTAGCATGCAGCTTGTCAATCACTTGGATGATATGGACATATAAGCATAAGTCATCTTGAGCTACTTTGTCATTCAATTTTGGAAAATACTTATCATGGAGATAGGATGTGTAGCTGGGATGAAGGAGTTTGATCTCCATTGGGTCAAATAGTCTTATGCTAGAAGCTTTCTTCTGAGGATCATTCCTTTGTAGCACAAGCTCTTTTGTTCTCTCCACATATCCCCATTCTGTGATAGGGAATGAGTACTGATTTCCTTCATTGCTCTTTACATACGCTGAAGTTTTGTCTTCATATCCAACTCTTCTTAAAAATTCATCATCAACTAAGTGAGATGAGCTGGAATGAGACCTTTTCTGCCTCTGTCTTCTTTGATTGTGTTCAGCATCTTCTCTCTTTGCTTCCTTTAACACATCACCTTTAAACTTGTTTTGAGTTTTGCAATCAGCACAGAAAAATCTCTTCCCCTTAGACTGATTGGGTAATTGATGATAGGGATGTTTTGTAAAGAATACAGGTCTGCATTTGGGAGTGATAGGATTGTCTCCATCCAATAAAAATATTGCACCATCCCAGATGCTCTCTTTATCACAGCATAATCCCATTCAGAATCAAACTTCCATGCTATAAATTTGTTTTCTTCTGCTAATCTTGGGGTGGTCATGTGATTAAAAAGTTGGATCAGATATGATTTTTGTTCAGTTATTTCTCTCACAGCGGTTCCCAGAGGCCAGATTTTGTTGGGGATTACCTCCCTTGGCTCCCTGATAAGTTTTTCTTTTCCTCTGTGCATATCCTTGCTTTCTACAACTATTGGCTCAGCATGAGTTTGTTTTGATTGTTGTTTGTAAGCAGGATTAGGAGCTCCGGTTCTGAATCTCATACCAGTGTCTAGCTCAACCTTCATTACATATTCCATCATGGCTCTTAATTCTCCCACCAATCTTCCCTTAAAGCTCATGAGACCCATAGTTGTGACTTTGCAACCAACAAGTCATGTTATATTTTGTCAGCTTCTTGGGGTCACAGTGACCCAAATCTTTTCTTATCTTTTCAATGGCTTTGAACTTTAAGGATGTTTCATAGTTGCATACTGGCAGTAGCATATAGCAATATCAAATTCTTTTAGCACTTGAATCATTTCAGCCATGTTCATCTTCTTAACCATGTCATATGGGAACCCATTGTTTATCAGATCCATGAACATTGAGGATTGGGCTCTTTCCTCAAAAATATCTTCAGTGTATAATAGCTCTTCATCAGATCCTGCTTCTTTTTCATCCTTTTGAGGCTTATCTTTTATTAAATCTATCCATTCAGCATCACATTCTTCTTCATCAGGTTCAGTTGGCTTGAGAGTAGAAAGAACTGATGGAGTGTGCTCAGTAGAGATGGTTCTTGCTTTCTTTTGGGGTATCTTCAAGTTGAGTAACTTCTTCTACAGTTTTTCCCAAGTACTTTCTTTCCCAATGATATTTGATTGTTGGTTATTTGATCACGGAAAAGACAACAGTTTCTTTGATTGTTGGGGCTTATCAACCTCCAAAGTTAGAGAACAAATCTGATTTCAAAACATGGAAAATCAGATTCAGGAACCAAGTTAACTATACAGATTCTGATTTATGGGTGTCCATTACTGAAGGTCCTTACATTCCACCTGCTTTAGGACTTGATTATAATGACAACAACCAGCCCATAAGCCTGAAAGATCTGTCTCCTGATGATGCCAAGAAAGTCAAAGTCGACATCAAGGCATATAGTATGCTTACCATGGCCCTACCTGAAGACCTCTTAATTAGATGTGAAGCATACAAAACAACCAACTCACTGTGGAAAAATTCTTCACACCTTGTGTGAAGGAAGTGATGAAATCAGAAGCATCAGGAAGGATACCCTGCGTTCACAGTATGAAACATTCCATCATATTCAGGGTGAATCCATCCCTCAACAACTCCACAGATTTATGCAACTTGATACTAAGATGAATATTCTTGAGTTGAAGTACAGTAATGAGGAACTGAACAAAAAGATGCTACATACCTTGCCTGAAAGTTGGACACAAACTGTGTCTATGTTCAAAAATACCATTGATCTAAAGGCAATTGGACTAGATGCTTTGGTAGCCATGGTAGAAGCATTGGAGTTGGATAAGAAAACCAAAAAAAGAGTGCAAAAGCTCCTATTGCACCATATCAATTCAAAGAAGCTAAGAATGTTGGAAGTGGCTTTATTACCAATGGTGAAGAAGGAAGCTCTTGTGCTGAAAGTGATGATGAAGAAGAAGCTGGTTTCTATGTAGCAAAGTCTTCTAAATCTAACTTTCAAAGCAGTTCAAACAAGAAAACAAAGGGAAATCTGATGATTCTAAAAGCTCAACAGCAAAGGGATCATCAACAACAAAAACAACACAAATCTGAACCAATCACTATGGTTCTAGAAACAAAAGAACAGAAAGCAGCATTTGCAGCATTCAGGTCAAGCTTTCAAGCTTACTTGGGTAGTACTCTGACTCCTGCTCACATCTACTAACAAGACCTGGAAGAACTTCATCCTGATGACATGGAAGAGATAGATCTACAATGGCAATGGCCATGATTGCTTACAGGGCCAAGATGTACATGAGAAGGAACAAAGGACTATCTGTTGCAGGAAGAACAGCAAAGATTAGTGTTGACAAATCAAAGGTGAGGTGTTACAAATGTAATTTGTATGGTCATTTCTCAAGGAATGCAACAACAATTAGCAATCAACAACAGACACAAGACAAGCAAATCAGAGAAGCTTCAAGCAACCTCAGCTAACAAACTCATCCCCACTAGCCATAGGTTCTTCAACAGGTACCGGTAACTCTGAAGAAACTGGTTTGATTATTTTTGCAGGATGGAACTTATGATTGGAGCATGTATGAGAAGGAAGTCCAGGAGGAAAATCAAGCACTGATGGCAAACTTGGAGAACAAAGTTCCACCTATGGCCAGAGAGGTAAGGGACATGTTATGTTCACCAATATGTGTTGAAGAGGTAGAGAGATACAGGGTCCATGCTCAACAATTGGCTGATAAAGTCAAAGAAACAATGATTTTAAATGAATCTCATGTAAGAGAACATAAACTGTATCAAGTCAAAATCATTTCCTTGCAAAAGGATTTAGATAAATTTGTGTCTGAAAACTATAATCTGAAAGCCCAAGTTGAGCATCTGACCACCTCTTTAACCAAGTCCATTTCTGATCATGCATCTACTGAAGTGAAACTTCAGAAGTTCCAATTATCATCACAACAATATGAGAAACTGTTAAATTCTCATATTGAATCAAAGAACAGGTATGGGTTGGGATTTAATGTTGTTGCACCACCAGTGAATGATAATTACACCACACTACTTGAGTCAATGACAAACAGTTTATCAAATCATTTTGTGTCAAGCACCAAAACTGAATCAAAAGTTAAAAATAAGGAAGTGGTAAATGGTGAAGATACTAAAATCAGTGAAACTGATTCATCTGAATCAGAATTTTCAAAACAAAATGAATCAAAATTTGACTTTGATGACTGTGATGATCTGGATGAGGTTGATGACCCTAATGAACAAGAATGTGTTGGATTGGGTAAGGAAAAGAATGTGATAATTGAACCTATAATTCCCAAAGTCCTTGAGGAGATCAAGCTACCTTATCCCCAAAACAAAGAAATTATTGAAGACCATCTACACAAGAATTGGTCAGCTTAATGAAGGAATTTAGGAGCTCAAGAAAAAGCACAAGAGTCAGTCAGCAAAAAGAACTATGGAGGAAGAAAAGAAAAACACTTCAGAAGAACACCTGCGAAGAAGAAGACTGGTCCCACATCTGTAGAAAAGCAAAGGAAATTTGTTCCAAAGTCAACTTCCGTAGAAGATCTATGGAAGAAGCAATCATCTGAATCAAAACATTCATCCGTAGAAGATATACGAAGAAGAAAACATTTGCGGAATCATAATGTCAATAAATTAAAGAAACAACAAAGAGATGTGAATCCTCAGCAACAACAAGAAGATACATCAGCTGCAAAGATTGAAAGAATATTGAAAAAGAAGCAGAAGAAGACAGTGGAGTCTGATAGTGAAGCTGAAGAAAAATACTGCAAGTGGTGTGACTTGTATAATCACAACACAGATTGTTATTTCAGTAGCTATTGTTCCATATGTAATATGAACAATCATATGATTTCTGATTGCTACTTCAATAAGCACTGTGCTATTTGCAACAAGAAGAACCATTCTACTCAAGAATGCTACTTCAAAAAAAGAACAAATCTAAAGTGCCAAAGAAGCAATAATCTGAGAATGATGAATCAGACTCACAATCTTCTGAGAATGAAGAATCAAAGGTCTCAAAACAAAAGAAGCAGCAACCAAAACAAAAGGTGCCAAATATTAAGAAGCCAACATCTGCTGATGATCAAACAAAGAAGAAAAGGAGAAGCAACACTATCAAAGCAAGACTCCTCACAAGAAGGTAGTGTTACAAGAAGATGAAGCCTTCTTTGATCACTTTAAAAAGGGTAATCATGTACCACAGTCAAAAACAAAAGATGCTGAAACTTTTTCTAGCAAAATGTCATCTTCAAGTTTGAAGAAAAAGATACTAAAGGAAGAAGTGACAGAGAAAATGACTATGAATCAAGATCAAAGTGCTTCAAGTCCATCTCCAACAGAACCATCCTCACCCACAACAGAACATAATGAATCAATTGAGACTAAAAAAATCTTGAGTCATCTAGGCTCATTCATGATAGAGTAACTATTCTAGATAACATGGCAAGCCCAAGACCATTAAGGCTTGGGCTCCACTTTCAAATTGATTTCATTATTTTTGCAGGAACATCCATGGAGGACTGACAACAAATGGCATGTTGACAGTGGTTGTTCCAGGAATATGATAGGAAACTATTCACTCCTCCATGATTTCAAACATAAAAATGCTTTATATGTGGCATTTGGTGGGGATAAGAAGGGAGGTAAAATTGTTGGTGAAGGAATGGTAACAAATGGAGTACTCAAATTTAAGAAAGTTAATTTTTGTGTAAATTTACAATACAACTTACTCAGTGTATCTAAAATTTGTGATCAAAATTATACCACTTTATTTGATAACTCTTTCTGTTACATTCTTAAGCCAGGTTTTCAAGTCCCAGCAGATTGGATCCTTCTTAAAGCACCAAGAAAATGAAACACTTATGTTTTGGATATGAAAAACACCTCTATGACAAGCAATGAAACCTGCCTGATTTCTAAGTCATCAGAAGATGAAGCTCAACTGTGGCATAGAAGGATGGTTCATTCAAACATGAAGAACATGAATAAGTTGGTCAAACATGACTTAGTCATTGGCCTTCCAAGAAAGAATTTTATTGTTAAATCATTGTTCACCATGTTATAAAGGAAAACAACATAGAGTGTCACACAAGTCCAAAACAATCAACACAAACACAACACCACTCAAAATGCTACACATGGATCTTTTTGGTCCAACCAATGTTTTAAGCATTGGTAAAAGGCAATACTGTTTGGTGATTGTTGATGATTTCACTAGATTCACATGGGTCTTTTTCTTAAAACATAAAAAAGTGAAACATCAGAAACATTAATGGAGTTTATCACTAAGATAGAAAATCAACTGGATTTAAAGGTCAAAATCTTAAGAAGTGATAATGGATGTAAATTTGTTAATCATGTTTTAGATTCCTTTTGCAGAACAAAGGCATAGCCAGACAATTCAGTGCACCAAGAACTCCACAACAAAATGGAGTTGCTGAAAGAAGAAACAGGACTCTAATTGAAGCAGCAAGAACAATGCTAGCTGATTCACAGTTGCCTATCACATTTTGGGTAGAAGCAGTGAACACAACATGCAATGTTTAAAACAGAACATTAATTGTCAAAGAACATAATAAAACACCTCATGAACTTTTGTTTAAAAGAAAACCTTTTATAGGTTATCTTAGAGCTTTTGGGTGTCATGTGTCTATTTTAAACACCAAAGATCAATTATGAAAGTTTGATGAAAAAGCTTATGATGGTTTCTTTATGGTTACTCATCAACATCTAAATCATATAGAGTATACATTCCTCATCACAACATTGTAGAGGAAACACCTAATGTATCATTTGATGAATCCTTATTTCTAAAATCTATAAAAGGATCATCTTGGTTGTTTGATATAGATGCATTAACAAATTCATTTAACTCTGGTTATTTGAATGTTACAGGTGCTGCGGATATATGTTATCCTTATGTACCTCTAAGCATGAGTGAAGTGTTATTGTCAGCTGATCCTCCAAGACTACCCCAGACACAAACTTCAAATGTTGCTGATCCAGGCCCTTCATCTCAAACAAGCAATGACAATTCTGATGGAAATGGAAATTCAACCTCAGCAGAAGTTCCTTCTACATCTGTAGATGTTCCATCTACTTTCAGAGATAATTCATTTCCTTCATCTGAAATTCCCAATCTATCAGAAAATATTCCAACAATATTCACATCTGCAGATTCACAAACTACAACATTCATAGTTGTTCTAGTAACTACCGCGGAAGTTATACCAACATCTGCAGAAACACAAAATCATGAAGATGGGTTTCATTCAGCATCAGAAGACCAAAATGATGAGGATCTTAATTACTTTGTTGATTCCCCATCTCAGCTGGATCCATCTCTATCAACTAACATCACCAACTTGGAATCATTATTCTAGTTGAATCAATACCAACAACAATAATTCATAAGTATCATCCAATAGAAAACATTATTGGTGATCTTAATGAAAGAACCACAAAAAGTTAAGGGGGACCCGTGAATATTTTTCTATTCTCCTGTTTTCTTTCACAAGTGGTTCCACCCAACATAACTGTAGCATTGAAAGACAACAGCTGGATTAAAGCAATGCAAGAAGAGCTTCAGCAATTCAGAAAGCAAAAGGTTTGGAATCTAGTTGATCTTCCTGAAGGCCAATATCCAATTGGTACAAGGTGGCTTTTCAAGAACAAACTAGATGATACAGGTATCATCATCAGAAACAAAGCAAGGCTGATAGCACAAGGCTATACTCAAGAAGAAGGGATAGACTATGATTAAGTCTTTGCCCTAATTGCAAGGATTTAAGCCATTAGAGTCTTTCTAGCCTATGCATCACATAAGAAGTTCACTGTTTATCATGTAGAATGTGCCTTCTTATATGGTAAAATTGATGAAGAAGTCTATATTGCCCAACCACCAGGCTTTGAAGATCCTGGTTACCCACATAGGGTATACAAGCTTGATAAAGCTTTGTATGGTCTTCATCAGGCCCCAAGAAAATGGTATGAAACATTGTCATCCTTCTTGCTCAAGCATGGTTACAAAAGGGGTACAATTGATCAGACTCTCTTCTTGAAGCATGATCATCAAGAATTCTTAGTTATCCAAGACTATGTGGATGATATCATCTTTGGATCAACAAACAAAAGATTATGTCAAGACTTTGAATCTTTGATGAAATCTGAGTTTCAAATGAGTTCCATGGGATAATTAACATTCTTCCTTGGTTTACAAGTTCATCAGAAACCAGATGGTATTTTCATCAATCAAAAAAGTATATGAAGCAAATCTTGAAGAAGTACAACCTTGTTGAGTCTCTTCATGTAAAACACCAGCATCAACAATAGATGAATATTTGATCCTAAAGGGAAGTCAGTTGATCAAAGATTATATAGATCTATGATAGGATCTTTAATGTACTTAACTGCCAGCAGACCTGACATAATGTTTGCTGTGTGTGTTTATGCTAGGTACCAATCAGACCCCAAAGAGTCACATATGAATGTAGTGAAGAGGATATTCAGATACCTCAAAGGAAAGCCAGCTCTAGGACTTTGGTATCCCAAGAAGGAGACTTCAACCTCTACTCTTATTCTGATAGTGATTTTGAGGGTGTAACAACAACAGAAAATCCAACTGGTGGATGTCAATTCATAGGACCAAGACTAGTTTCTTGGCAGTGCAAAAGCAAACAAATGTATCAGTATCCACAGCTGAGGCTGAGTACATAGCTGCTTCAGCTGGTTTGCTCTCAAGTTTTATGGTTGCAAAACCAATTACTTGATTATGGCTACAATTTTCTTCAAAACCAATACATATTGATAACTCAGCTACTATGTTTATCACTACTAATCTAGTGCAACATAGTAAAACAAACCAATAGTAATCAGATATCATTTTTTGAGAGATTGTTCAGAAAAGCTTAATCAAGTTGATTAAAGTGGATACAACAACTCAGCTTATTGATTTATTCACTAAAGCCT